>JAYMSW010004042.1:0-11428 GCA_036897725.1 Erodium texanum
TATCTCGGTAGTTTCCAAGACCTTAATTTTCCAATGTAATAGGTCTTGAGTTTATGCATTAATAAATTTTAGTTTTCAAAATTCTTATTTTAGTGTTTGTGATAAAATATTTTTCTGTATTTGAATTTAATCTGCTTGAAAATTTAATCAGAAAATGAAGTTCAGATAGTGAAAAAATAAAAATAAAAACCATCAACAACCCTCTTCTCCACTGGACTCTAAACATCAACAACCCTCAAATAACAGAATTAACTACCATCAGCAACCCTATCTAAAGCTTGGCTGAACATGCCCTAACATACAAGGATTAAGCAATCTTCGTCTCTGCCTAGAATTGTAAAAACCTATTTTGTCTTGATAGATTAACTAAAATCCATGGTTCTCAAAACTCATCCTTTAACGTGTGTAAATTACATTTTGATCTCCTATATTTTCTCAACTTCCTTGAATCGAGAATATCAAATTCCCTTTAGAGGTAGTATAAGTCGTCGGTTCTTTTTGCAACACGTCTCCAACAATGGGATCTAATAGAGGAGAGAGATTACCAGGTGACAATTTTTTAGATCGGTCAAGGCATGAGAGAGAAGATATTTTTATTTATTTCATATGTCATTAAGTGTTTGACTGTGCATTAAAAAGAAGGTGCTAGGCACCGACTCCCCATGGAGAGTTAGAGAAAAGTTTGCATCAACGCTTTCATTTTGTCTCGACGCTTAGAGCCGGTAAAAGTCTTGAAAACGTCGATACAAACTATGCATTGTCTTCGCTCTTCTTAGATTTAAACAAAAGAGTGTTAATCATAACGAACTAAACCCAAGATTTTCATGAACCCTATATAATTTTAGGCTCTATTTAGTTAAAAAAAAATTCTCATATTTCTTGAATGAGAATATCAAACTCCTCTTAGATTTAAACAACAACAAAAAATTAAGGGTCAGCCGAAAAAAATCTTTTTTTTGAACTGAATATAAATTTAGGTTCGAATTTGGCAAAAAGGAAACTGGAAAAAAAAAACAGGAAAAAACCAGTGCAGGCTGTGGGGTTCGAACCCACGCGCACTTGTGTGCAGAAGATCTTAAGTCTTCCCCCTTAACCACTCGGGCAAACCTGCTAATGAAGACACCAATCACACACTAATTTTCTCACCATAATTTTTTAACCGTATTTGTGTATAGCCAAATCCAATACAAAATTGTCATTGCCAGTTTATAGAAGAGAAGGAAAAAAAAAACCCTACAGCAGATCATAGAGCTCACGTGAACAAAAAAAATCACCAAGCACAGAGATATAGAAGCAAGAAGAAGAAGAGTTGGCGTGTGGATGACAAATAGGTAGCGATGGCGGAACATTTGGCGTCAATTTTCGGGACAGAGAAGGACCGAGTTAACTGCCCCTTCTACTTCAAGATCGGAGCTTGCAGGCATGGCGACCGGAGCTCCAGGCTCCACACCAGGCCTACCATCAGCCCCACCATCCTCCTCTCCAACATGTACCAGCGCCCTGACATGGTCACCCCCGGCCTCGATCCCCAGGCTCAGCCCCAGCTCGACCCTCGCAAGATCCAAGACCATTTCGAGGTCCAATTTGCCTGCGTCTCTTGTTTCGATTTTTTTTTTTTTTGCTTTGTTAAGATTAACCCAGAAAGGGAATCGATTTTTTGTTCACTTAGATGGTTTATTTGTCTGTAAATTCAGGATTTTTATGAAGATTTGTTTGAGGAGCTGAGCAAGTATGGAGAGCTGGAGAGCTTGAACATCTGTGATAATTTGGCTGACCACATGGTGGGTTTTGTATATTAACCTATCTGAATTGCTTTTGCTTTTTGATCCACTACAAATAATTGTAAATAAAAATTCCTGTGAAATCTGAATTGCCAAGCTTGCTTATTGATTTTGTTTTGAGCAGGTGGGTAATGTATATGTTCAGTTTAGAGAAGAAGACCATGCTGCTAATGCCGTAAGGAATCTAACTGGAAGATTTTATGCAGGTTATCTCTTGATTGATTGCTTCTCTCTTTTTCGTCCTATAATTCTAAGGTTGCTTGTCTGATACTGATTGGTTTATCTGGTGTTCTTTACTATGCCACAGCCACTTGATTATAGTTGATTGTCATTTCTTAGAATAGTATAATTAAGTATATGCCACAAGCCAAGCTCTTCAAGATAAGCTTATTCTAACTCTTCCATAGAATAGCATAATTAAGTATATGCAACAAGCCTAGTGGCCTGGTTATAATTCAACTAGTTCATTGGGTTTCATGTTAACATAATTAACTATTTGCTTAACCGAAAAGTTCACCAAATGTCAAAGTAAATCAAGTATTTGATTTTGGTTGTAGTTTATAGCATGCTGGATCGACCATTGTAGGTTGAGTTTATTTATGTAACAAAATTGCCATTACCCATAAAAATCAAAACATGGTTTGCATAAATAAATTGTTCTATTTTGGTGATAGCTGCTAGTGTTATTTTGCATTATATTATCTTTTTCATGTTAGTCTAGCATTTAGCATAAGCCTGTCCAAACTTGCTACTCTCTTCATACCAGTCATAGGCTCTGTCACTTAAGAACTCTGAAATGCACCTTTTTGGAACATTTGAAGGTTAACATTAATAATCAATCTATTACTGGTAAATCAGATTGAGATCCATACCAGACCCAGTTTAGCCCCTGTAGGTTGGATGGGCAGCAATTTTAATTTCCAAGATATGATCCGTTGTATATTGGTTTGTGTTTTAACCAACTTAAAAAAAAAAATCTGATGAACCACATTTCAGTCACGTAAGGTAACTTGCATAAGTTTGCATTAAGCAGTCGCATTTCCTTTTTATCTGATCCAATTTTTTATACTCGTCTCAATCTTCTCTATGGTCAAAATCCAATTATTATAAGATGTGTGTTGGAGCTATCTGCCTGTTGTGTAGGTTTCATCAACGTGTATAGATTAGGTCCGATTATTCATGTGTTATATATACATATGTTGTTTAGCTTTATTTTGTGCTGATAAGTTTTGAATTGGTTAAAACACGATTACAGCAACAGTTACATCAAGATCATCATCATGGTATGACAGTGTGTTACTATAAATTGTATTAGGGCGTCCCATCATTGTTGACTTCTCCCCTGTGACGGACTTCCGTGAAGCTACATGTAGGCAGTATGAGGAAAATGTGTGTAATCGAGGGGGCTACTGCAACTTCATGCATCTGAAGAAAATTAGCAGGTAAATTTCTTCTTCTCAGCTTTTAGGCCTATGCTTGTTTTTTTTACCGACTAAATCAGGTATACCATAGCAATTTGGGCTACCTTCTGTACAAGTGAGAACCAAGCAAATTTTTTATTCTTAAAGAACTTTGTAAGATTGATATATCGAGTAAGAAATGGGCTCCCTTGTGTAAACAGAGCACTAAATTCTTGGTCTCAGCTTTTACGCCTATGCATGTTTTTTTTTATCAGCAATTATTTAAATGTATCAAGATTTGGGCTCAAGACCACCCCTTATATAGAAGGGAGTCATTTTTGCCACTTGACCCAACAAGAGTAGGTGAGGGATCAAAGAGACCCAACCAAAGTTGGAGAGAGAAGGCCAGAGAGGCCCAACTGATGTCGGAGAGCAATAATGCTTCAAAAACACCGTTGTTGTGACTTGAACCATGATCTCATGTTTAAGTGCTTGTCCAATCGATGGTCTATGCATGTTCATATATCTGATTATAGATGTTTCGTATTAATTTTAGGGAATTAAGGAGGAAATTATTTGGGAGAAGTAGGTGGAGGCGGAGTAGGAGCCGTAGTCCTCAGAGGCACCATGGTGGTAGTGGTGGTTATGAGGAGCATGGACATGGTGGTCGTGGTGGTTCTGGTAGAAGAGACAGTAACAGAGGTCATGATCGGGGAAGGAGGCCGAGAAGCAGAAGCCCTGCCGGAGCAAGGAGGAGCAGGAGGAGTCCCGTGAGGGAAAATAGTGCCGAAAGAAGGGCTAAGATTGAACAATGGAACCTGGAGAAGGAGCAATCACAACCTGCTCCTAAGGACGACACTGTAAACAACAATGGCAACAGCAATCGGAACTTCAATGATGCATCTGATTAAAATAGCGAGTGTGAGGACTATCAGCAAACCAAAACGGTTGCAAAGCCCGTCTTGTTGGAGATTTTTTTTCTTCCTTCGCTCGCCTTTTATACTATCCCATGCAATTGGAAGTAAAATTCATTTTATTTCCTCTTACCCTTAATTGGAAAAGAGGAGTAATCTTGGGAACTAGAATTTTATTATCTTGATGAACGATTTCTATATGATTGGAACATACAGGCCTTCTCATTCAAGATCTTGTAATGATCAAGTCATGATGATTATCTTAGGACTAGCACATGTTAGGTTCCAAAATCCACAACTAGTGGAAAAGAAAGGTTCATATAGCATCAATCTAATCTTAAACCGGTTGTGTGACTTATACTTGTTGCAAATTATTAGTGTTTATATAAATAAATAAAAATCATCCAATTTAGTATGATGAACATTTTTTTTTGCATTGTTAGTTTGATTTTAAAAAAATTGTTATTTCTAAGATATATTATCCTTTAATTTTTAACGGTGTCATTCATCAGTTTTTTACTTTTTACACCGGTCTTTTACTTAATTTTATCTTCCCCTTAGTTCGAAAAAAGAAGAGTAGAATGAGAACAACAATTTTATTGTCATCTTACGATCTCTATATGGTTCGAATATGCAGTCCTTTTCATTCCAGATCTTGCCTAATACTAATAGCAAACAAATCTACTGATCATGATAATTATCTTACTACTCAAACATTTTAGGTTCCAAAAATCTACAATTACTGGAAAAGAAAAGTTCATAGCATATCAGCCTACTCTTGCCAATGAAAAGTTCAATATGGCTATTTTCTCTGTATT
The DNA here is from genome assembly GCA_036897725.1 of Erodium texanum. NCBI lineage: Eukaryota > Viridiplantae > Streptophyta > Magnoliopsida > Geraniales > Geraniaceae > Erodium > Erodium texanum. Next base: position 4,914 of record JAYMSW010004042.1, read on the forward strand.
TGTCAATGAAAAACACCAAAAGTCGCATAATAACAAGCATCGTTTCAAGCTGCTGCACCGTGTTTGGCCTTTGCATGAGACTGCGGAGCTTGATCAGATTTGAAAGACCTGTGAAAATACCACAAGTATAATTTGATCACATTCAATAACAAATTTCAAGAATCAAAACCTTAAATAAAAATGGCCTTATTTATCTTTGCCTCCCAACTTCTGTTGGGCCTCTCTCTCCTCTCTCTATTCAGCCCTTGTTAGGCTTCTCTTAAGGGCAATATTTAGAGCTCTCTTCCTCATAAAGGAGGTTTTGAGCTCATTTCTTGCTTGATTAAAAAAGTTCTTTGAGAATTAAAAAATGTTTGGTACTAAATTTCACATAAGCAGGTCTTGAGCCCCAAAACAGCTATGGTACACCTGATTTAATCAATAAAGAAAGATGCATTTTTACCTGTTGCAAGAGTTGCAAGCAATAGCTCCACTTGAAGACTGAATCTGCTGCTTTGCCCGTTCGTTATTGGTACTTGCTTTGCTAGCATGTCTTGAGGGGTGAGGCATTCTTTCTCACTCAAAGCTTTGGTTTACATTGATCACAATTAAGGTTTGGATTTCTAGTTTTCATAGCAAACTATATATTATTATCCCAACAGCTAAAATCGAAGTTGGATATTAATTTTCACAATTTAGCAACTATATATAAACATATATGATTAATATGAGAGATGGGAAAGTTCACCGGTCTTTTGAGGAGTAGCGAATTTAGCTTTCTTCTCTGGAGCAGATGATTTTGTGGAAGAATCGGTGGGCCTTTTCTTTCTCAGTTCAACCTTCAAGAGCAAGAGTAAGCACAATCAGAAAACTGTACAAAAAAAGAGTTGAATTATCAAGGAAATTAAAAATCGTAGCGTCCTTACCTTCTTTGGTGTATCTTCATCATCATCTTCTGATTCATCCTCGTCACTCTCATCCTCAGCATTGGCCATGACCTACACACAAATTGAAAACAGTAACTAGAGGTTGATCCTTGATTACTTCTAACTGCCTCTGAGCAATAGCAATGATATGCAATTGAGATTACAACAACGTACTCAGGTAACCCAGAAAATGAAATTCATGTTGAGTTTCTCAGAACAATTGTTTATGTACAGAGAACACAAATACAGTATTATCTTCCCGGCTACCACCAATATGAATTAGACACTAAAGCATAACATAGGGATACTGACTACTGAGTAGTTCTTAATAGGCATACACACCCAACATTTCCTCAAAACTAGGAAATTAATGGTAGCAAGACTATATGTGTTTTGAATTATACGTGTTTCAGAGATATTTAAGCATACCAACTTCTTCCAACACTACAAGCAACATAATCCACTTGATCAAAATTTGTTACCATTCTTCAAAAGATGCATCCTCTATGAGCAGATCATACCTGATCTTCAGAATCAAAATCATCGTCATCAGAAACATCACCAGAACTTGACCCATAATTTTTCTTTGCTTCCACAATCTTCACCCTCTGCTTGCTTGCAGCAGAACCAGACTTTGAAGCACTAGGCTTCTCTAGAACTGGCTTTGTCTGTGACTCAGGCTTCCCTAGAAAAGTAAAATGTTGAAATCGGAAACGATGGCACTAACTGATATCATTCCAGTTGTACATAAGAGAGCACAGCCTATATTTACCATTATTGCCGGCAGCAACCGGGAGCATCCCAGGAAAATCATATTTTTCGAAATCTGAGTAATACTGGAGTTAGAACATCTAGTGTTTAAAATGTCAATGACAGAACACGTTAGAAAAAAAGTATGAAATATGAACTCACCAGAGTCATCACTATCAGATTTGAGGACAAGACAGCACAAGACGGTTAAGGAGGAAACAGAAAAAAATACAAAGATATTACAGATTGTGAATTGCGAAATATATAACATATACAAAGGATATTCATGATGGTAAGATTTATATCCACAGAAGTGCACATTCCCATTTTTCCAATTATGTGATAGCTCAAATTCTTGATCAAACACCAGGTCAAAAGGTTTATGTGGGAATTTATCTCCAGAAAGTTGCCCGAGAACAAGTTTCTGATCACCAACTTCCACATACAAGTAAATGGATTCACCTCCTTTGTTTTTCTTGACCTCTGCCAGACAAGCCTGAAGTATAATAGCAAGTTAGCTCAGTATAAGAAATATTGCAACTACCAGAAAATCATCAATAGAACTTATGTCATATCAACCTAATTATTACCTGTGATAGATGAATTATGTAGTCATCACCAGGTGTCACCAACAAAGGTTGTCCGCTTTTTACCTCAACACCTATACACCAAACAAGTGTTATAAAAACTAACACAGTGGAATGGATGAAAAGGAAAAACCAGAATACAGGCAATGCAGGTACCCCATATCAAACAGAAGCAGTGTGGAGTGCATGTTCACATGATATTCTGCAGACAGTTTAACCATACACAAACACAACCTTCTGATATATGTTGCAAGCAAATATACGACTCTTCAACAAATTCGCTGAAGAGAGCAACTCTTGGGTAATTAACAAGCAAAAATCACTTGAAATACAAGTTTCGATCATAAAAATAAAAATAATTTTGTTTTACACTGCAGAACCAGACTTGAGAAATCTAGCAGAGAAACCCTTTGTAGTCAACCCTTTACAGGATCAAGGCTCCTAATATTGAGGCATGATCCTCAAATCCTGCGATCATATCACAACAATACAAGTAGTGACTACAATAATTGCAGAATTGCATCCTGCAAACATGGTTTCTAACTTCTAGCAAGTAATTACAGTATTTACTTCGAAAATTTTCAGATGTTGACAAATGTCTGAACTGAGTTTGGCATATTGCATGAACTACCTGATCTGATGCTTCTGTTTGGGTAAACTTCAAATCCATATACTATAATTCAAAGTTCAGACCAAAGTAATATTCAAATACATACGTGAAAGATCTTTATGACATGTGACTCAGTATATACATGTGCATAGACAAGAAAGACACTAGCTAATTAAGTGAGAATAAATTACTCAAGCTAGCTCCATTAGTTTTGTTCATCTTCCCTAAAAATGACAGGGCCATATAGACACTAAGAACAAGGAAATAAAGCACAGATACTAACTTCACTAATTAGCACGCAGAAGATGCAAGACACGGCCATGAGTAAACACATTGTTCCAGAGCTTTCTCACATTTTCTCAGGAAACAAACAGGGATATCTAACGCAGACAACAATCAAAATCGACCGCTAAAAACGCACAGTAAAGCAAAATCCTAAAGAGGTGATCACAGACACAGACGAAAACAGAGATATCAGTGACGAAAGAGAGGTGATCACAGACGAAAACAGAGATATCTGCCAAAAACTTCCAAGGTCTAAAAATATGATTTTAATGCCTGAAGATCATATTTACATCCTCGTTCGCTGAAGATGGTCGTTATTTAGTTACAAATGGCCCAAAACATTGAAATTGGATGAACTATCGAAATGCGAAGCAAATCGATAGGTGTACCATCACAGTTTTGACAGTTTTCTGAGGTCCAAAAATATGATTTTAATACGTGAAGATCATATTTTCATTCACCTTTATTTAAAACGGTCGTTATTTAGTTACCAATGGCCCAAAACCTTAAAATTTGGCGAAGATCAAAATTCAAAGAAAATTGATAGAGGTACCATCAAAGTTTCTGACAGTTTTCTGGGGTCTAAAGATATGTTTTTAATGAGTGAAAATCATATTTACGTTCCCCTCTATTGAAAGCGGTCTATATTTAGTTATAAATGGTCCAAAACCTTAAAATTAGACGAAGATCAAAATTCGAAGAAAATCGATAGAGGTACCATCAAAGTTTCTAGTAGTTTTCTGCCAAATTTTTTCGAGGTCTAAAAATATGATTTTAATGCGTGAGACAACCCAGAGTTTATTTTTTCCCTTCCTCTACATAGGAAAGGGGGAGAGAATACTTCACAATCTTATTACTTGACGACTAGAGATGCACTTGCATCCGAGAGGACATCACGCCGCTCAAGTGCTTTAGTGACGTAACTTGCGTCGCTTAAGCAGCGTCACCCAAGCTGAGTCGCGCAAGGGCTTGGACAACGGAGGAATAAATCCTACGTCGGCTTGGCTGAACTTGCGCCATGCAACTTATCAACGTCGTATAAGCTCATTGACTGTGTCGCATAAGTACGAGGCTTAAGCGACGTAGCTTTTCAAACACCACGATGCAACTTTTATGTCCCTTAGCCTCCAGGCCTAGACAACGTCGTTGTTGCCACCTAGACGATGCAACTCCTTGCATCATTTTGGCGATCGTTTGGACGACACAAGTTTTCGCATCGCTTTGGGAACCACTTGGGCTACGCAGAAACTTGCATTCTGTTGGAGATGATTCAGTAAAGCGGCACAGCTTTTATGTCACGGTGAGCAGGTAATACTGCATCGCCTAAGAGTTGCAGTGCACAAAAAAAAACAGGTCGAACCAGTTTCACGGTCGTTCTAAAACCTACATCTAATTCCAGATTCAATCCATACAATTCCAAATTCAATCCACGCAGTCCAAATTCCAAATTAAATTAACAAGAAAACTCCATATCATATCAATTAATATGAACACAGTAATTGTCTTATCATCAATCCAAGTAATAAACAAATTCAGTTTTAAACATAAACATAAAAGATTTAAGCAATGTTAAGGAAAACCAACTAAGAGGTTCTGCAGCCATCAAGAGGAGGAAGGGGTAGGTCAGTAGTCATCGATTATAAGATTACTTCAATTCAAATTTTCTTTATCATGTATGGACTAAATTTAAAAAGTGTATTGTTGGGAGATGACTGTTCACGAGAGTCAATAATCGTCTTAAGGACGGTCATTTATCACACATCAATGAAAACCAATCGAATCTAAGACCGAAGAAACTACCCAACAAATTTCCAGCACCGTCAACCAAAACTTTCAGCTCGATTTTGTACCCTTTGGTCTGACGGTGTATCTTATTCATAGTTCAAACTAACCCATCTAAGCATGACATAGCCAATATTCCAAACTTTTAGGTCAAAATGAACCCAGAAATAGATCACATCTTAGATTGAGTTTTTAGATGATGAAGCTTTAATGGTATCAGTGTCTATTAACATCAGTATGAATGATTTTGTTTTGTTTGATGTAGTACAATTTCAAATGACTTGTGTGACCTTCCAGTGGTGCGGGAGGAACCTCCACCACGACCCAAACAACACTTGTTCTAATCATGCCAACTGGTACTAATTTTGCTAGGCATAGGATCATACATTTTTTGTTGTTAGTATGGTTAGAAAATTCCACTTGATCTTGTGGAAATGGTTTAGATCTTAAGTTTAGCTGGGTCTTGATTCATCAAAATACAATCTTTCGGTGCTCTCTTATTCAATTCAGTTTCATATTCTAAACATGAAATAGTACAAATTTACATTACAAGTAATTTAAAACCTTATTTCTTTGGGAGTCCACTTTCAATGACGAGACGGGTTCTGTGGGACTGGACATTTATCAGGTTGCCTGATAATGTAAATCAAATCTCCGGCAATGTCGTAATAGTCTTGATTCCGGTGCCAAGTCCACAGTGCATGAGTCTCGTTTTTGACCTGCAAAGCAAAACCGACATAAATATCAGTCTCCAAGTGAATCATTTGGACAAACTTTGGGAAATCCTCCTCTCGCGTCTCCTCTCTGTCCCCCGCTGAAATCAACCCTTTTGTGGTGTTCCCAGGTATTTTTTTTTTTGTGTGAAACGGTTGACTAAGGGTTGAGGAAAGCATGACTTCGCTGGTTCCTGCGATACTGTATTTTCCTTCTTTCTGATAAAATTTTTTTCGACAAACTTTGTCTATGATCTTTGAGCTTAATTACCTCTAAAATTCCATGGCCGAAGCTGCTCTCTCTGTATGCACTGTAATCAGGTTGGCGGTCCCAGCAGAATTGGCCGGCGGCAGGGCCTGACGTGAAGTTATAGGCGCAGAATCCGCCCATGTACTCGTCGGGGGTGCTGGACGGGTTGGGGCACTTGCCAGGCTCAATCCTAAAGAAGTATTCCGTCATAAAAAGCAATGCTCAATTGCCATCTTCTCTCTATTGCCGCCATCACCAACTACTATATGCACAGGGCCGCATGGATCCAATGTATAGTTAAATACTCGGTTGGATCTCTCGTAGGCATGAACCTGTTATATAGATGCAAGATTCGATATATCAATCTTGATAATAATGATAAGGTTTATCTGATATCAAAACCGGTTAGCCTAGTGGCAATAGATCAGGATTCGAGTTCTGGCAGCGGTATCATTTACCCATCTTTATTTCTCGCTTTTTTTAGGCCTCTTTCTTTCTACTTTTTTTTGGACCTTTCTTTTCCGCTTACAATAATCAAGAAAGTCAAGTGACAATATCGATGACATGAGTATAACTCAACAATGGAACACATATCAATCTTTAGACTTACATGTCCGTTGAAGACTATGTCGA
>JAYMSW010004043.1:0-11427 GCA_036897725.1 Erodium texanum
GGTGCCAAGATTGCTCGTGATCTGGTGAAACTGCAGAAGCCGCCGGAGCCCGACTTCACTGCCGAAGATGCTGATTAATGTCTATTGTTCATTAGAGAAGACTCATCAAAAGTAACTGAAACTGTATATTACTTACTTTCTATATAGCTTGGGATTGTATAATATTTGCAGTATCTGTATTTGCTTCTTTGCCAAGTAAGCTTGAAATTTGAAACGGGACAAAATTTACTGTTTTACCCTTGTGAGGAATACATAATTACTGTCCGTGGTGCCACTGCTTTGCATATGGTTTTGGGAAAGACCTTGTTGTATAGAATCGCAGGATCTGTATTTGCTTCCGGAATTTTCAAGAGGAATTTCAAAACTGGATGTAATTACCATTTTACCCTTGTGAGGAATACATAACTGCACCCTCATTTTTACCCCGTGACGGAAGTCAACAATGTCCTTGGCTTATCTCCTACTCGTGAACTTAACCGATACAAAGCTACTCGATAACACCCATTTTTCCGATTTAACAGTTCGACAAGACCATTATTGATTCATTCAAATTATTCATATGACTTAATAATCCAACAACAAAAGACAAGACAGTAGCTGTTTCCTAAACCTTTGATGTACTAGAAAAAGCTGTATCTAAGATGAGTTTCTGAGAACCCATTCTACAAGAGTGGAGATTCCGAAACCCGTCGCAGACCTCTTCTTGTCGTTCCAGACGGGCCCCGCCAAGTCAATGTGCATCCACTGGACCTTCTCGTCAACAAACTGTAATAATAACACAAGAAAATAAAAAACTATTGTAAGATTTAATGTCTTGGGAGGAAATAAGGCGTTTTGTTTGATCTATTATTCGATATAAGGTTTCTTTACCTGTTTCAGGAAAAGGGCCGCGATGATTGCGCCACCTTGGCGCCCACCAGAATTTACCATATCAGCCACTCCCGATTTCATGAGCTCCCAGTAATTATCCGAAATCGGCATCCTCCAAAAGTTCTCCCCACTGGCCTCAGAAACCGTGAATACCTCCTTTGACAGGTCATCACTAGGCGTGAAGACGCCTAGAAATGGAATTACCGGAATTATATTAAGAACGTGGCAAACAAGAATAAACTTAACATAAATGCATTTTGGATGTCATTTTCCTACGAAATGCATAAATCAAAACTCACAGTAAACCTGGCAGCGTTAATTGCATCAAACTACATTTATGAATTGTCCACAGGCACATGAAAGACCCCAAGTAAATTTCCACAGACACATAATACACCCTTGTTAGTTTCCATGGGTTACCATCTATTTTGTACGATGGTGACACGTGAAAATTCATAAGGATAATCATGTGTTCGTGGAAACTTTACTATGAGTTCATGTGTTTGTGGGCAATTCATAAAGATACCTATGTGCCATTAACCCGACCCAATAAAAGAAACAAAGACCAAAAAGTGGTATCCAAAAGTTATCGTCGATCCTAGAAGATTAGCATACCTGCAATTGAAGGCCCAAGAGCAACTACACAAGCCCCGGTTAGCGTTGCCAGGTCAATTATCTGCAGAGTAAATCAATATGGTATTAGTACAAAGAAAATAAATAAAAAAATCCTATGTAATGCAAACTTTTTTCGATTCTACTGTTTTAAATAGAACAAAAGTTAGCAAATCTCAAGACTATCGAATATCATAACATTGACGTACCTTGTTGACACCTTGATTACAAGCATATACCAAAGCGTCAGCAAGAGTAAGTCTGCCTTCAGCATCAGTGTTATTGACCTGCAAAAGGAGAAAAAATTCAACGAACATTCCTGGTTGAAGAAACCATAAAGCCTCAATCAATTCCTTAACTGATGTAACAGAAACCTTGTATAAAATGGCTATTAATATATGTTTCTCAAGAACACGATAAAAATTATACCTCGATCGTTTTTCCATTTGAAGCAGTGACAATGTCTCCGGGCCTCATACCAGTTCCACTGATCATGTTTTCACAAGCTGCAACAATGAAGTGAACCTACATATATACAAAACCCATATAAAGTTACGAGATTTAATTAAGCAAAAAACTAAAAAAAATATTGACAAAAAACAGAACAAAATTGAAATGAACAAGTAATGTTCTTGAAAAGAAAATTTTAATTGTATATGTCTTACCTCTACTCCGCGAGGTTTGATTTGGCCAATGGCTTTGGCAGCACCAAAAACGGCTGCTGAACCTCCCATATCGAATTTCATGAGTTCGATCGAGCAGCCAGGTCCTGTCTTAATGTTGTAGCCACCACTAATAACATAGAATAGTTTAAATTCTAACAAATTAATTTTGAGGAATTATATTTTCCACAACAATATAAACATAATATATTTATCTCTGCACTAAACGTAAAAAAGTAAAGTAATTACCTGTCAAAAGTCAATCCTTTTCCAACCAAGGCCAATTTAGCCTTAACGGGTCCACTTGAAGGTTTGTAGCACAAATGGATGAAATGTGGTTTGTTGGCTGATGCTGCAGCAACTCCCAAATATGAGCCCATTTTCAGTTCCTTACATTGTTCTTCGTTTAAGATTTTTGCAGTGAAGACATCACTGAATGTTGAAGCAATCTTCGAAGCTTCCTCAGCCAATACCGCTGAAGTAAGGAACACAAAACTTAAATAAATACTAAAAATTACTTAACCAAATATTAGAAATTAACTACTTCCAGAAAAAAAATGTGGTAAAAAAAAAAATGTAAATGGATTAACAAAAACTACAAGAATGGAATTGGATATTATACTAACCAGGGGTAAGCACATTAGCTGGAGAATTTACGAGTTCTTTTCCAAAAATAACTGCAGAAGAGACATGCTCAGCGTACTTGAGCTTCTTCTCTAGTTCAGGTCCAGTTCCAAGACCAATAATATCCACAGATTGAAGCACCGGCTTTTTTGACTCTGATTTATATCGATTGTCTTCATGTAAACCCAGTACCGTCCCTAACATAAAGCCATTTAGAAAGAAAAAAAACTTTAAATATTATGCTCAAGCTTAACCAAGACTATATGCAATCTTGTATGATATCACTAGTTTAAAATGAATCACCCGATGCAATCGCTGAAGCAGTAGTGAGCTTCAATTCATTTGAGAGACCCTCGGGAGATGCAAGAACAACTGCAACGCTGCTTGCTTGAGCAGCCTTAGCTGCTGCTGCAACAGCCTCACCGAAACCCCGAAATGCTGATGCAGATGAAGCTGAGGGCCCAAGGCCAATCAAGCCGACCCTTTTGGATCCTATGCCAGGAAGCCTGAGAATAGTGGATTGTCCTGCTTTTCCGGTGAAGTCTTCCTCAGCAGAGGCTTCGGATAAGAGACCGCCCAATTTGGAGTCCAGAGCTTTCAAGATCGAGTTCTGGAACTTTGAGGTAGTGTCCTTTGTTAAGTCTTTCTCGGCGACACCAACAATGAGAATGTCTCCTTTCCAATCTGCAACATTGATATCTTTTGCAGCAAAAGATATCTATAGGAAATATAAACGATCATATATAATGTATCAGTTTAGTGTAGGATAAACATTTAAGGAGCTCCATATTACAAATTTTAAATTTGAATTAAAGGATACAGGACAAATGCATTGATTATCTAACAATTCGATAAATCTACCCAGAAATTAAAAACAACAAAAGTTAAGAGTGTGAATCCACATCCACTATTATCTCTCATGATCAACACAACACAGACATAGATTTGGCCCAAAAATGCAACAGAAATGACATCAGAGTTATGAATTCCTCTGAAATCCACCACTGATCTCTGTAATAGACACATGCAATCACAGACATAAAATACATAAATGCATAATCACCATGGAAGAGATTAAAAACCCATCAGAAAAAAATCAATCCTTTACAGATTGTAGAGCACAACCATCAATCATCCGATCACACAAACCAGAAAATGAACCAAATCAAGTAGTAAGAAAGTATAAAAAGGAGTTCAAAATAAACCCCATTCATCAAAATCAACTATCTACACAGACCCATCATAAAAATACATTTCATCCACCAAAACATACACTAGAAATCAAACATTTACACAAAACCCAGATGCGAGTGTACGATCTAAGCAGAAAAAAATTAAAAAAACCTTGGGAGTTTCGATGGTATTGGGCTGAGTGAGGCCGAGAGTGGCCTTCGCGACACTGTGAGCCATGCGCTTCCCTCTTGGAAGAGGCAAGGTCGTTCCTGTAAATGCGAGTGAGAGCCGAAGAACAGGAGGACGAGAACGCAATCTGGAGAGTAAGCGAGAGGAAGAAGAAGAGGAGACAACGAGCGAAGTGGCCAAGGATACAGCAACGGTGGCGGTCATTTTCGGGTGTGGGCGTCTCTTACGTATTTACAATGAGTCCTCGCTCTATCGCTTGAGAAGTGGTGATTTTCTTGATGCTATGGATTGCGTTGAATTTTAAACAATCAGTGCCACGTCACCAGTGGCAACAACTACAATACTCAATTTGATGGAGGGTAATTATGTCTATATCAACCCCGGTTCGAGTTTTTAGACAAGACGGCTTTGACCGATATCAGAGTCGAAAGCGTTCTTATCTAGGCCCCTCTGTCATTTAGTTATCGGGTTAGAAGCTCACAAGACTCCATATCAAGGATGTAAATCCATTTGTCACTTAATAAAGATATGTTTAGACGGCCAAACTAGGTTAGCTCTGATACCTTGTTAAAGCCCTATCCAACCCAAAAGCTCGAGCTCTTGGGTTGGATAGGGCTTTGACATGGTATTAGAGCTAACCTGGTTTGGCCCATGACCCGTTTGTCACCTCCACCTTGTGGTCTTCGGCCTATATGCAGATGTCCAGTTCTGCTATGACACACGTGTAGAAGTTCAATCCTACACATGAGGGAGAGTGTTGAAGTAGATCGCACATCGAAAGTATGTGAGAAAAATAATTGATTAATAAACATAATGAAGCCTCCACCTATCAGCTCAAACTTTTGGGTTGGATAGGGTTTTGACAGACGTCCACCTAATTATTACTTTGAGTTTTTAGGCAGTTCAAGCTATAATACTTTATACCAAACACGAGGGACATAACGAAAAGCAAGATATTCCATCTTGTGTGTTTCATATACAATAATGCTCTTACCCAGTTTTAGATACTAAGTCTCTAGTTGTCAGAGTTCCACATCAAATAGATGTTAATCATAATATCAGTTTAAATAACAAGTTTGAGTTTTTATATATAAATTCGAGCTTTTAGGTGAATCAGATTTTAATATAATATCAATTCCATCGAATAAATTGAGTCTAAGTATAGTTTAATGTAATTTTTTTCTTCAAAAAGTTAAAGATATTTTGATTTTCACTTACAATAATGTCCTTAAAACATGGGGCATCATTTTGATTCCAAAGCCTCCAAAAATGTGAATGTCGTGTCACCTTTATATCTTACTAAAGCATCACCACTAGCTACTAAAGTTCAATAATGCTCTTAATCATGGACCATTCTTCTCAACTTTCCTTTTCTCTGTAATCATCACTGACCAAGTGCACTACTTGTTCTTCTGATCCAACACTCATTTCATTTGCTTCAGTTCTTTCTGGAATTTCAATCACTGCGGCACTATTTGTTCACTGACTTGATATTCAGATCCATCGATCTTGGATATAGCGTAAGTCTTCATTTCCTTGTTTTGTTCTGCTTTCTCAAGGTTTCAAGAATAGATACTGTAGTTTTGTTTGCAAGTTCCACTTTGTTCTCTTAACACCTTATGCATAAATGCTATTTTTGTTTATATCATGTTAAGGTTTTAAAACTCGGGATTGACTGAAACTCAGGTAGGCCATAAATAAGAATCTTTTAGCTAATCAACATATATCGACAGAACTCAGATATATAAAAAAAAGAAGCAAATAGTTTAATAAAATATAGCTAAACCGAAACCAAAAAACACAAATACATTGAATACACACATACATTGCTTAATAGACTTCAATCCCTACGATAGTATCCGCATTGACATCCTTCGTTCGACTTCCTTAAGCTGAGACGATTTCTTAGACCTTGGTTTTGAAGCATTACCTTTTCGAGGCCAAGTGTTGAGCAGCGTTGTGCCTTGCTTGTGGGAATGCTCCACCAAGCATGCTGCATACATTGGGGGTCTGGAAGACAACCTCACATCTCTGAGGTCTGAAATGCTTAAACTGAAGGACATAAGCGAAGATGTGAGGAACAGTCATAGAAGCTGAGGAACAACACATGAAGCGAACGAACCAAGTAAATGGCTGGTTGGATAATGTTGATGCTCTGGAGAAAGATGTGGACGAGATTGTGCAAAAGGGTACCCAGGAACTTGAAAACAGATGTCTAGGAAGTTGCTGACCCAAGAACTGCAAGTCCAGCTACAAACTCGGGAAGGAAGTCCTGAAGATGATTCATCAAGTGATTAAGCTAAATGAGGAAGGGAAATTTGATGTTGTTGCTAATAAGTTGCCACCTCTTCCAGTGGATGAGCTGCCTATGGAGAACACTGTAGTGGGGTTTGAATCCAAGTTCGAGGAGGTTTGGCAATCAGTTCAGAGCAAGGACAATGCAATTATTGGTCTGGTCGGAATGGGGGGAGTGGGAAAGACCACACTGTTGAAGCAACTCAACAACGAGTTCGTGAAGGTTACCCACGAATATGATCTGGTCATGTGGATCGTGGTCTCCAAACCTGCAAACTCAGTAAAGATCCAAGATTCTTTTCGAAGCAAATTAAACATCTCAAATCACTCATGGGCTGATAAAAGCGAGGGTGAAAGAAGCATTCTTATATTCAACAAACTTAAAAATAAGAAGTTTGTGGTACTGTTAGATTACATATGGGAGAGACTTGAACTCTCCGAGGTGGGGATTCCTCAACCTAGCAAGGATAACATGTCCAAAGTTGTGTTTACTACTCGGTCTCGACAAGTATGTCAGTCCATGGAAGTTATCAAGTTAATTGAAGTGGGTTGTTTGCCGCCAGATCAAGCCTTTAGTTTGTTCTGCTCCAAGGTGGGCAAAGACGTGTTGAAATATCATCAAGAGATGAAGGGACTCGTCCAAGATGTTGCTAGAGAGTGTCAAGGTCTGCCTCTTGCCCTAATTACTATCGGCCGGTCCATGAGAGGTAAACTATATGCTCAGCAGTGGAAGGATGCTCCAGAAATATCCATCCACTTTTCCGAGTATAGAAGGTCAGGTGTTTTTCAAATTGGTATTTAGCTACGACAGCTTGCCAACTTCCACATTAAAGAAATGTTTTGAATACTGTTCCATGTATCCAGAGGACCATAATATTAAAGAAGAAGATATGATTAAGCTTTGGATTGCGGAAAGACTAATAGATGAATATGATAACATGTTTGATGCTCTCATTCAAGGAAGGCAAATTATCGAAAGTTTGATGCAAGCAGGGTTGTTGGAGGCTGGTCACGAGGAAGAAACTGTTAAGATGCATGACATGATTCGGGACATGTCCTTATGGCTTGCTTGCGAACGTGGGGAGAAGAATAACAAGATTTTTGTAAATGTTGCAAGGGGTGTTTCCGATGACATTTCAGTTACACCTAATGTAATGGCAAAATGGAAGACCAACATAGAGAAAGTATCGTTGTGGGGAAGTGGTACTTCCTCGGAATCATTAGCAAGGTTATCATCTTATTCCAATCTCATCACTCTGATTATTCGAGACACTCAGTTGGAGGAAGTGTCCAGCGAAATCTTTCACTCTATAAAGGTTACCAAGAGAGATTGGTGGTTTGACTAATTTGGAATATCTCAACATAATGTCGACAGAGGTACTGAATTTACCGATAGAGGTCGAGCAACTCAAGAAACTGAGATTTTTGACGGTTGCAGAGGTAACAGTAATTCCAAGAGGGGTCATATCAAGTCTGAGGTTGTTGCAAGCATTCGAGCAATATAATGACGTGTTATGGGCTAACCATGTTGATGGAACGGAGCGCAGATCAATGGAAAGAGAGATGTTAGAAGAGTTGTAGGGGTTGGAACACATCATGTATCTTCGTCTCGCTTTATTCTCTGCAGCAGGGATCCAGAAATTATTGGACTCTCCAAAGCTATAAAGTTGTACTAACCTACTAAGATTGACAACCATGGACTCTTTATCGACTGAGGTTGATTTAGGTACGAGGACATTAACCAAGCATCTGGAGGAGCTTCAAACGATTCAACGTGATATGTCTGTGATAAAACTCGGTAGGTCTTCCTTTTGCAGTAATATCAGCCGGGTTTTATTTCACAAGAAATCTGAACTCACTCGTATATGTTCCAAACCTCTGCATTCTTAATGTGAATTCATGTGGGTTGATTGAAGAGTTGATTGGGGAAGACGCAGAAGACACAAACATATTCTCGCGTCTCAGTTATCTTTATTTATTGTGTTTACCGAAGCTAAGGAGCATATGTCCGCAAAGTGCACTGCCGTTTCCTTCCCTTAAGCTTATGAGAGTAATTGGATGTTCGGATCTAGGAAAGCTGCCGTTGGACTCCAACGCTGCGAACACAACTCCTCAAGAATTTAAGATTGAAGGAAGCATACAGTGGTGGGATGGATTGGAATGGGATAGCCAAGCAACCAAAGATGCTTTCACTCCCAAATTTGAAGAACATTTCTATCGGACTTCCGGTTAGTCTTGTTGCAGAGCCATGATGGTAACTACTCAAAGTCTTCTTTTAATCGCTACTTCAAGATTTTGATTTCCAAGCGTTACAGTGACGCAGGCGTATCTTAATGTCTAATTCGATACTTTCTTGTCCATTTTGAGTTGTTTTCGTCCCCATCTGAGTTAATTATAACGACATTTTTCCTTGTTTTGTTGCTTTGAGTATATTTTGACGTGGCAGGAGAAAACGGAGTAAAATTGAGCCATTTCAAAGCTAAATTGATCCAATACAGGTATTTTTACCCCGTAAGATTGCCTGCAACACCAGGAGATACGCCCAGATGATACAAAATACTGAAATTATACCTCCCATTGTGTGCTTTTGTAAGATTCGATTCAATTTATTAGAGTGGAAGAAAAACAAATATTATGTCATCATTGCTTATAGTTAGAATTCATTGAGTCCTTTATGATGGTAACCAAGTGAAAAGATTCTTTACCCAAATAGAAAGGTTGTCGGGAGGAGCAATGAGGATTCCATTATTCTTTTAGGGGAATTCTATAAAACTCCATATAGATCCTCTACAAAAAAAAAGAAGAAGAAGATATTTAAGCATTCTTTACGGTTCAATTATTGTTCTCGTCGCTAAAATTTCATTACTCAATATACTTAACTACATCTTGATCATTCCATAGTTCATAACAAAAGCATAGCCTGAACTGCTATCATTGTAATGCTTAAAAATTAAAATTGGCAATGGCATGCAAAAATATAATTGTTCACGTTTACAATTCGTGACGGGTTTCAGAAGAATAACAACTTGCAAAAAAATATAAATAATATTACCCTAACAAAATTCTAATATACGGAGTCCATAAACTTCTCTAATCAGTCCTACATCATCAATGCCATAACTACCATAGACATATCACCAATAATTTTGTGCCCCTTAATTTTTTTTTGATAAAACGATATTTGCCAATATATCACCCAACTGATATACATGCCATACAATTGTTTGCTCAGGGCTGATCGCCCTCACCAAACTTAGACCTGGCGAACTAGACTAGACCTAGATGTTTGGGCCTACCGCGTCAACACGACACAACTACATCAGACAAGTCTAACAACAATCCAGACTAAGCTGGAGAACACAACCAGATGCAGCATGCCCTGGCACCAAAAACTAGATGAACTGACACTAAAGACTAGCAAACGTTAGACTACCTAAACTATATGCATGACGACCGGACTAACAACTGGATAATCTGGCGGATTAGGGCGTACCTACGACCTCGCCGACCAGCATTCCAGGCGGATGCCGGCATAGATCTAACCCACAAAGACAACAAATAACTAACAACTACAACGTGCTACCAAAACAAAACACGAGCAAATCTCCACCATCAGCATGCCTTTCGAGACCGAAAATCGGGGAGCCGTTATGGCGGCCAACAACTTAACAGCCCACATTTAAATTTATGTTATGATATATGTAGGAAAGTAAAAATTAAACCAGTTAGTCTGAGAGTCTACCGAGTTTTGAAAGATTAAGTTTGAACTCAAGTCACTTATTAAACGAGTTTTACTTTGAGCTTGTATTTTACTTAAACATTAGTTATTATAAAGAATTCAACCGAATATGTAACAAATCGAACTCAAACTATATATTAAAACCAATGTTCGATGAACAAAAAATTGTCATGGTGGGAGGTTGTCCATTTATGGCGCCAACCACTCAACAACCCACATTTACTCTTCGTTGC
This sequence comes from Erodium texanum, assembly GCA_036897725.1. NCBI lineage: Eukaryota > Viridiplantae > Streptophyta > Magnoliopsida > Geraniales > Geraniaceae > Erodium > Erodium texanum. The sequence goes on from JAYMSW010004043.1 coordinate 10,398, forward strand.
GTGGTTTTCATAAGATAGTAAAACATTAAAACTTCATATTTATTATGTTTTTGGTGTTAATTTAGTATGGTTTTGGTGTCAGTTTATTCTAATTTTTTTAGCGTCAGACTTAGTTTGGTTTAAGTGTGTATCTATTGCGTTTAGATTATTTTATTTAGGTTTAGTTTGGTTGTAAGCGGTACGCGAGCTATGCTCAATGAGAAGAGGACTGCAGAAATTTTTATTCCCACTAAGTCTAAGTTATGTGAGGGCTTTTTGCCTTGGTCGTTTCAACAGTTGTCGTGTATATGTTATGGTTGATATATAGTATATTCGGCAATCTTTTTTTATAAGAAAAAACACATTAAAACTTCACATTTATTCCTCTCATTTATAAAGCAAATAAAAGGTAAAAATTTAAATTTATGTTATGACGAGTCCTAGAAGATTTGGGTTGAGCTCGACTCATTTATCAAACAAACATTACCTTAGATTCGTATATGACTCGAATGCCAGTTATTATAACAATTCGATCGAATATTTTACAAATCGAGCTCGAATTATTTATTAAGGATTGGTTTGTTTACACCTCTTAAACCAATCCTGACCGGTTGATGAACAAACAAATTGTTGAGGGATGAATGTGAGTGAATGTGAGGTAGTTGAAGACAATAAATGAGACGATGAGCTACTAATCGTCCAATAATGCTCTTAATCAATGCCATGGGCCATTCTTCTCAACTTCCCTTTTCTTTGTAATTATCATTGACCTAAGTCCACTCTTGCTGCTTGCTGTTGTTCTGATCCAACTCGTTTCTCATTTTCTTTGCTTCTTTGTGGCATTTCATTTCCGGCTTCTCAGATCTACAGAGAATCTAATACCAGCCTCGGACATAAGGTAACTCTTCGATTCCTTGTTTTGTTTCCGCTTTATCAAAGGTTCTATGAAGTGATACTTGCTATAGTTTTGTTTGCAAAATCAGCCGTGTTCTTGACATGTTATGCATAAATGCTATTGTTGTCTGTTAAGCAAGAGAGATTTTCTTGAATA
>JAYMSW010004044.1:0-11427 GCA_036897725.1 Erodium texanum
GTTTTTTATTTGTGAATAACCCATCCCCCCCCCCCCCCCCCAGATTCATTCTTTGGGACCTAACAAGGCACATGGATAAACAGGTTATATGGTTGTTAAACTGGACATGAGTATAGCTTATGAGAAGGTAGAATGAGATTTTCTAGAGATAATTATACGTAAGATAGGGTTTCATGTGAAATGGTTACAGTGGATTATGGTGGGGCAAAAGGCGGTATCCTATTCTATATCTTCTGTCGGGAGAATTTTCGGAGCTTGTAGACCCCACAGGGGGATTCGTCAAGGTGATACTCTATCTCCCTATATGTTCCTATTCTGTACTGAAGCTAAAGCTTTATCACGTATGTTGTCAATATAAGAGAACCAGGGGGTGCTTTAAGGGTTGTCAAGTTGCTCACTAAGCACCCTCGATCTCTCACATTTTCTTTGCAAATAATAGCTTTATATATAGTTGGACCATTGAAGAGGAGGCATTGGCGCTGTTATAGATTTTGCAGTAGTTTAGCTACTTCTCAGGAAAAATGGTGAACTATGAGAAGTCGTCCATCTTTTTCAGCTCTAATTTTCCTCCCCTAGGTCGTCAACGTATTTGTTTGGTACTTAGTATGAAGGAGGCGGATCAGAGCTCATTGTATTTAGGACTCCCAAGTATGTTGGGGAGGAGCCATAATGTGGGTCTGGAATATCTCAAGGACCAAACTCTAAATCGATTATATAGTTGGGATGGTTTGTTATTTTCTAGGGTGAGGAAAGAGGTATTAATAATTCTGTTATTCAAGCTTACCTACGTATGCAATAAATGTTTTTATTGTTGCCTTATGCAAATGCATCTTAACACTCAATTTCCATATTTTTGTTTGTACTTTTAACGTTTTGTCCTTTATTTAGTTGATATTTTATTAATTTTCGTTTTTTACTTGTTCTATGTTATTTTTACAATTTGTAGGTGATTAAAACAATTGGAGCATTTTTTGAAGCTATTTTGGAGTTCTCGGTTTCCCAAAGGAAGACACCGGCCTGGTCAAGGCCGTGTTGTCTTGGTGCCCCGAAAGACCTAGTAAATTTAGCTTGCATGAGATTTTCGTCCCAACCACAGTAAAAGTTGTGCCAGTCTCACTCCCCGACCAGAGCACATTGTGCCAGTCACGGGCATGTAGTGTTGTCTTTGATCAGTGAATTTAGTGCCTAAACAGGACAATGGCGGCACGGTGAGCGTGACGGGGTGGCATGGGTTGTGCAGCCCACTATTCTCGGCATGCCAAGTAGGACAAGCTGGCATTTCGGGACGACATGAAGCTGCAGACTTATTGACTTTTTCAGCTCTAATGACTTTTATTGTTTTCATTCTGTTTACCTGTATTTTGTATTGATCATGAAATAACACCGTTCTACTTAGAGTATTGGATTTGGGTCACTCTTAAGACGGTTAATTATAACATAAATACGACATGAATCACTGTGTAAATATGGTCATATTTTTCAGAGCCAGTTAGTTACATTGATGGGATTACAGCAGTGAGTCTTCTGCAACAGAGTCGTATACTTCAAAATCGCCGTTCCTCGATTTGTTGTTAGAAAACGATAAAGTTAAAATGAAGAAATTGGGCTAGAGAACACAAGAATAGAACGAATTGGGCCTGCGGATTCGGCCCACAAGGACAACTACAATGAATTCTCTTCCCAGTTACGACCAGAAGCAGAGTTAAGCTGCCTTCTTCCTCCCCAAACGGTCCACCCGCGCGATTCCGGCTACTTCTCAGAGAAGCCGCTCCCGATTCAGCATAAGCCCTATCGTCGACCTTGAAAGAGCTATTCTCTACCAAAGTAAAGGTGATTTTCTCTTTCCGTTAGCTTCTTCTGAGCGTTTTTGCGTTTGAGTTGGGTACTCACTGGGACGCACGCCAAGTGTTCGACGAAATGACTGACCGACATGTGCTTCACTCGATTTCAGATTCTACGCTCCGAATTTGGGATTTGGGTTATTGATTTATATGGGTTGCAATTCTTTAGTGAAACTAATGAGTGGAAATGTGAAAATTTTCATTTCTTTTGAGTTAGTTACGTAATTTAGTTAAGAAATGCTCTTAAGAGAATTGAGTTGATCTTCAGTGACATTCCACTCGTCAGACTCAAGTGGTTTTCCTCTTGTTTTTTCAGAATGGATGAATATCTGAAGAACAATATGTTTGCAACCCATGCTATTGCTGCTGTGGGCTCTGTGACATTGGGCACAGCTATTACTTACCCACTTGACACTGTCAAAGTCCTTGTCCAGGTTTGCATTCTTATCCTGTGATTTTATTTTCCGCGTCTCTCATGATGATTTCACAATGCTTGCTCATATGGCATTCCACAAATATGTATCTGCTTCGCTATTGAATTTCATGCATTCTTATTTCTGGGGCGAGAAACAGGTTGGTTCAGGTCCCAACAAACAACTGACTGTAGCACAGGTCGTGCAGAGAGTTCGAGCGGTATCCGGAAGTTCAGGTGACTTCAAAGTTCATTCTCGTTATAAGTTGATAAAGGTTTCATAGTATGTATACCCATCTTTATAACAATAATTTTAAATTTTAACTTAAATTTGGGAAGGTGATATAACTTTTGGTTTAGAGATTATTTTGTTGCTTCTTTCTTAACCATGAATTGTTAAAAATCAGTAACTGATATTTTTGGATTGAAAACTTGCAAAATGGGGATACTGCATATGCATGTCAAATAGAATGTGTGTGTGTGGTTGAATGATTTTAACTTTGTACTTCCACATAGAGATGCCCCATCAGTAACATTACATAATTGCCAGATCATAAAGTTGAGTTCAGAAGTTCAAAATGGAAAGGGAGAATTTCTGGTTTGGGAAACATTAATATTCATTAAAACTGCTGGGTTAGGGGTTGATGCCCCAATATTGTTTAGTTTGATTAGCCATATTGGAAGATAGTATTTGCTTGTGTACATATAGCTGAAAGGAACATAGGGGCTTAGAACTTCGAATGGTACAAAGACCTCAAATTAATTTGATCTTATATTTAGTGTTATCTATAATCTCTTTTGTTGCCCCTGTCATTTAAGTAATGTTAGATATGATAACCATAATTTACAATGGTTTGAGGTGTTATTTACTCGCAATGCACTCTGCAGGTTTGTACAGTGGGCTTGGATCATCAACATTGGGGAGAATTTTTGGTATGGGGGCGCGGTTTGGAGTGTATGAAATTTTGACAGCTTTCTACAAAGGTATCTTCTTCTTCTTCTTTTTTGATTTAGGCTACTTCTATTTCATAAGAAGTTTGTTTTATTTTTAGTGCATCTATAAACTAGTCCTCAGTGGTCTGAGCATGTTGATTATTTATCTCCTACGGTAAAAGTTAAGAAGCAGAAGCCTCATAGATTTCTACTATTATGGCGTTGATGTATTAGACAAAAATAAATGAAGCCAAATATATATAACTTCCTCATCAGTCCATTGCAAGGTTGTCTAATTGAATTTCATATCGCAGTAACTGGTGCTATTTTTGGATCTTGAATCATATCGAAATCGAACCCTGAATCGTCTGGTTCACATATTTTAGAAAAATATGTATTTATATATAGTTCCAAAGATATCTGTAATTATTTTGTTTCATTTGTCTTAATTTTAGTACAATGTGATAAAACTTAAATGACCATTGCTGTCATGCAGTCAGTTACCTCACAATCAGTGCATACAAGATAACAATATTTTGCCTTCCCTCTCACCTGTATTGCATAAAATGGTGTAGTTTGCTGATATAAATTGCTTTGGTGGATACAAGGGTTACATTTCTTTCATTGTGCCCAGATGGTCGAGAAGACAGTTATGTGCATGTCTCGGAGGCACTTTTGGCAGGAATTGCTGCTGGTGCTGCAGAATCAGTCATCAACTCACCATTTGAACTTGTAAAGCTTCGTGCTCAAGTGACTTCTGCTTCTCACATTCCAAGTGCTACCTCTGCTGCTGAAGGCACAGTTGCTGCACCACTGATTGCAAGATTACTACGTGGATACAGCCCAGACAAGAAGGCATTGACCAATTCTGTTGGCCTCTTGTCCACTCTCCCGACCAAACATCCCAATCTAGGTGGTGCTTTGCAAGAGTACCCATGGATGATGAGTGGGTCTGGGAAGCACCCATTGGTCTATGATGTTAGAAGGCCAACAGATATCATCTCATTGGAGGGGTGGAGTGCTCTATGGAAAGGTCTCCGGTCAGGAGTGGTCAGAGACTGCATATTTGGCGGTGTTTTCTTTTCTAGCTGGCAATTCTTGCACCAAGCAATGCTTGACTGGAAAGCTGTAGGGATGGATCCTGAACCCAGGTTTTTGTTTCATCCCTTTCTAGTCATGTCAATGAAAATCAAATTGCTGCGTCCCCCTCGATCTCATGGAAGTGTTTGTTGTCTGTGAATAGGACTGAGGAAGAAATTGGCCCATTGTCTCCATTAGCAATTAGTGTTGCAGCTGGGTTTTCTGGTTCAGTTGCTGCTGCTGTTTCTCATGGTTTTGATACTGCAAAAAGTCGATCACAATGCATTGTGCTGCCTAAGGTATCGTTTGCATGCCTTGTCAATTATATTTACTTTCATCTAGTTAATAGCATATGGTGACTCTTGTTTCAATTATATTATGGTTATTCGGGTAAAATGTGTTTGGTGCAGTACGTGTCGATGGAGAGAAAGCTTCTGAGGTGGAATCTACCGGGGAAGACGTTTGAGAGGGCTACGGGTATCCACCCTGCTGACAGAGGCCTCCTGCTCCGTGGTGTTTGGTTGCGAATGGCCAGAAGCGGCTTGGCATCTTTCATAGTTGTTGGTGCTTACTTCTCAATTGTTGATCAACTTGTTTCAAGGTGATTCAATAGGCTTTGTTGTGCAGATATATGCAGCAACTGATGGAGCAACATTTGCATAAAATTGACAGTATTATGTAGTCTTTGTCAATCAGATGATTTTAGTCTTTTAGGTGGGCATACTTAATTATTTTATTATGATTCACGTATTCATATTAAATAAATGATAAATTACTCATAAAATGCATCCAAGGTTTCATGTGTTAAGACAAACGACGTCTTTTGATTGGAAATCTCGTTCCAATTTGAAACCTATGATCACGACTGGGTACGGAGAATGTTCAAATTTCAAAAACCAATACGAAATATATTTTACACTTTCAGATGTATCAGACATTAGGAAGGTCTCCTTCACCAGGCAGTCTAGAGAAAGGGAAATGGGAATAGGCGAATTTGTTGGTCATATGGGACCGGATGATCTCGACGCATGAGAGAGAAAAGATTTACGTAGGCGCCAGCCTTTGACTCAGTATAATACATCGATGTGTATCCGTTTTTATATACTTTCTTTTTAATTTATTTGTTAAAATAACAGAAGTGATTAATATAATTAATCGTATTATTTAAAAAACGAAATTATCTCAAACACTTGAAGTTGAATAATATATAAGTTAGAAATGAAAGAATTATATTTATTCTTTGTTAATGTCAAGAATTTGTTTATAGATATTCTTCTTCTATGCGTGGCAACGACACATCCTTGTCGTATGACTTCATATATCTATCGAACAACTTCAACTTCTCAGCCTCAACGTCTTCTTTGTGACCCTCATCATGTAGCTGGCCTTAACAGTTTCCGTCTCTTGCACCTTTAATTTGGTATCGCCTCGAAGTTGCTCAATTTCCTTAATGTTGTCAACACGAGTTTTTGAAAATATTGAGAATTTCTCGAGTTTTCGTTGAGCCTCAATACATCTACTCCTTCCGCGACCTTCCCCTTGTTTCTCTTGGACACGGTGGCAGCGAATGCATGTCTTTGTCGGCCATGATTGGGTTGTCGTAATTCATGCCTTGTGAGGAGGTGTAGGACTCGTCACGTTCTCTTGCTCGAGCAAGAAGACAATCTTGGCCCACTCATTTTGGCAACTTCCTTACTTTAAGCCACCAATGCTTTCACTGAAATGCTATGTTGTGTTTACGGTTGTATGCAGTCTCGACCTCTTCTACGTTTGATTCATCTGACGTACCGATTATCTTGCCTCCTTTTCGGTGGTATATGCTGTTGAAATTGTTTATCCTTGACAATGTCTTCTGCCAATGACCTTACATGCTTTGGCTTCAATATTGGGTCACTTTTCTTCAAAGGGTTGAAGCGCGTAACAACTTATTTCCAATACTTCTCATCCTTCTTGTGGTTGCCCTGGATTACATCGCAAGAGTTGTGAATCCAAGCGTCCACCAAGAAGTTCTTGACCTCCACATTCCTCAACATGCAAGTAATCTTCAGAGCTTCTTGTACGGTTGGCTCCTACTCCACTAGGGCTTCTTCGTCGTCCTCATAAAGAGGTGTAATACCCATGAATCGACTCCTGAAAGATGGGGTCGAGGGTGACCAATTGGAACCTCTCATAGACTACATATCGAACAAGGCATGGGCATTTGGGGACGATAGAGAAATTGCATATTCATGAAATTGGGTTGTTGGTTGGCCTATCGTCTCATAAATTATCATATTTCGAGATAGATGAAAAATTGTAGGTTGCGGGATGTTGGAGAAGATTGAGAGTTTTGTATAAACCTGTTGGTTAGGTTTGGGTCGGGAAAAAATTGAATATAGGTATATTGGTGTTATTTAGGATCCATGGTAACAAAGGGCGAAGAAATTAGGGTGAATGAATAGAATATAAAAAAGATAATCATCAAGAGAATAATTTAAATAGTGTGGAGGTGTTTGAAATGGTTGAGGGTAACAGGGTATTTACAGAAGAGGAAAAATGATGATTTTCTTGAAAAAAATTAATTAAAAAATTGTGTCCACCATTATTAAAAAAAGTGCCGTTGCAGCGCCCTTTTTCTCAATCACATGTCATCGCACTATTGATATATCCCTATATCTCGATGCTTGAAATCGACTCTATAGTTAAAACAGACTTAACTTCACGACGACGGTTGTTTTTGTCTTGACGTCCGTACAAGTCTTGAATTACTTGACAAATCTCACATGTTCTTTCCCTTAAAGCATCCGACCCGGCCCGACCGGATCGGAACGCCTGGTTCTTATAAGGTCCGGACGTGATTTCGTAGGACGAACGGTGTCGTTTAATTGCGAATCTGAATCTGATATACTGTGGAGTAGCAGTAGAGGGGTTTTGTGAAAGCAAGTCGGGGCACGTCCAAAGCTGAAAATGGACGACGGTGGCATTGGCAATAGCGGGAGTGCACGGTGGTGGGCCCTCGCAAGCGCCGCCCAATTGGGTTGGGGAATATGGTCGTTCCGGAAAGGCGTTGCAGGTGACTCTCGCCTCATACCCGTCAAAGCCTTCGGTGTCGCTTCCCTCTTCGTCGGCGCCGCCGCCTGCGCCTCCATGGCCGGTATCCGGGCTTCCGGCATACATAAGGTCGAGGATCTCGTCGCACTCGGTGCTAATATACGCTCTGGGATCGGAGCTCCTTCCAGGACGCGAGATGATTGACTTTTGCTTCTCTGCAAAATCACTGATTTTCGTTCTAGTTTTCAAATCTCATCTCCTTTCCATATTTTATCATCTGGGTTTTGATGAACTTTGTTATAAAGAGTTCACTTTTGTTTTTATTTGCTTGCAAATTTGTCTCCAACAGCTATACCCAATACCCATCAGAAAAAGAAAACAAAAATCCTCTTTGAATGAGCTGTGGCTTGAAAACTCAGGTGAACTGATCTAAACTCTATGAACAGCTGATTTCAATCTTGTCTGTCTCATAAATTTCTCTGTGGATCATTTAAGGTTTGTTTCACATAGAAAGTTCAATTTGATTGCATTCACCATTTCAAAATGATTGCTGTGTTACTAGACTATTTATGATGAAATCTAAAGCTTGAATCTCTCACTTGGATTGAACATAAGATGCATTAAGTGCATAGTATAGGCAAGGAAATAGCTCCATAGATAGAGGTTGGTTCATTTGGGGAGGCTCTCAGGGCTAGAATTGGGTTGCAAGATTATCTAGTAGCAGCCTGGTTAGCTGAAATTTGATTTTTGGGAAGGAACTGGCTCCACAGATAGAGGTTGGTTCTTTTGAGGAGGTTCTTGATGCTTGCTTACAGGATTATCTAGTAGCATCTCGGTTAGCTGAAATTTATAGCCTAAGAAGGAAAAGCTAGAGGTTGGTTCATTTTGGGGAGGTTCTAGGGGATAGAATTTGGTTACAAGATTATGTAGTCGCAGCTTGGCTGTCTTTAATATATTGTTAGGTAACCATTTTGTAAATATCAAAGGTGTGCTCTGTGAGGAGGGTCTTGTTGGATTGAGCTTCAAGAGTGTGGTAATTCTGTATCTGTTGTGCTTGCTTGTTGAGGAGAACTTGATAGTTGATGTTCATAATCTTTATCTGATAAGCTTGGTGATTGTAAATTGTAATCATGGTTATGGATATGCACCGGCTTGCTGTTTTTTTTTTCCAACTCCCTACCGTGATTGCTGATTTGTTACCGAACTGCTTGTTACATTAACAAGTCTAAGGACTTACTGTAGTGCTGTTGAGATTCAGCTATTCAGAAGTTTCAGTGATCTAAAGTAATTTGGCTTGTATATTGTGTGTTTTGAGTTCTGGCTGCTGATGAATACACCTTGTGCAGGGCCAACATGACATGGTGTTCACCTGAAGAAACTGTTGCACATTTCTTTGATGTTGCTACAAGCTTCAGGTTCCATACACCTGTTGAAGGTCATGCAGTCACGGAAGCTATTTTGGTAGTTTCATTAACTAAAAAAAACCTCATCTTACTAGCCATCTTGATTGACAATTTTTTTTTTATATTTATTTCATTGGTCAACTTCAAAACTCATCAAATCATTACAATTAACTTTGTTTTTGTAACCATTAAATTTAACGGAATTCATCTATTTTCGATCTTGTGAATTGCATGTCTGTTTATTTTTTTCAATGATGAAATTGTCCTTTTATATAAAAATAAATAACAAAAAATACTAGATGAACTCTGGCAGGTGCGAGCAGGATGAACTCCTGCTTGATGCCAGATTGAAGACACGTTTTTATTTTATTTTATTGTATCAAAGCACAATTTGGATGTTTTATGTAATAAGTACGAAGTTATTGGTTTCAATCTTCATATTTGCGATATTGTATTTCGTTTTTATCTTGATAAAAAAAAAAAAAAAGACAATCTGGTTCTAAAAAATATAAAACCATCACATGTTAATCAGGTGTTTTAAAAAATGAATGAATTCTGTCAAAGTTAACCACGATTGATGAAGTATCAGTGTTAATAGTAGTGAATTAATTATTAACATTGATTTTTTTTTTATCGGTTCTCCTTATTAAAATGGGGTTCCTTATGCAAGGGGTGCTTAGCGGTTGGTGGAGCATTCCCTGAATTGGGCCGGTAAGACCGGTGTGTCTATATTTAAACCGGTATCGGCACCGTCGGTCATAGTTCTGGTCGGTTTTTCAATGACGGTGGTACCGATCGATGTTCGATAATCGGTTCGGGCTGGCTACCTTGGACTCTGGAATTAGGCCTTTTATGTGGGCTTTGTTGGTGTGTTTCCATTTTGGCCCGATTATGCGGGAATTAAGGCCCAAAATGATGTATTTCAGGTTCTTGCTATGTTTCTATTTTGGGCTTTCTTTGGGTCTAAAATTAAAAGTCCAAACTAATTAAAAATTGTATAAAATATAAAATAACACAATCATTTTTTTTATTTGGGTCGATTCTACGTGAAGTCATGTTACATTATCGTTGCATCAAGGTTGAAGAAGGAAAGCAGAAACAAGAAGGGGAAATAGTTGGGCTGAACTTGCCTTTCAAAGCATGCGATATTTAAGAGCCCAAAGAATCTTGAAGCCCATTTTTAGATGTCGTCCCATCAGGTTAACCAGCAGTAAGTCAATGCTGTAACCGGGCACCGGACCGGTGTCCATCGGTATGTGATATCTCATGCCCGCCCTGGGCCGATGGCAGGTGGTACACCCCACCGAAGGTACCGGTGCCGACCGGTTACGGCCAAACTTTGAGCGTCCCTAGGTTTGCATCAGCAAGTTGTTTTAGAAACATAAAAGAAGTTATTTCTTCTCCCGTTTTAAATCGAGTAAGAAATATCAGTCTTATCTTTCATTAAGCTTGTAGATGATAGGGTCATTAGGGCAAGGGTAACACATCCTTTTCTCCAGTTCTTTTCAAATTGTTATCGATGCGTTGAGTCGGAACAATTTTTTGAAAAATCTAATTCGTTAACTCTGCGCATAGCCGACATGAAGCACAGAAAAATTGCGACTGTTATGACACGCGTCGTCGACGTGGTGCTTCAACGACATAATCGTCAACCATTCAAAGGGTCACGAGTCGACAATTGGTCAAAGTATACACCCTCTACCCAATCCTTTCCTTACACACTCCTTGACCTCTTTTTGGTTCCAAAAAATCTCACAAAAAGTTCATCCATATCAATGGCGGGCAGACATTATCCATGGACTGAAGAGGAAGGAACTCTTCTTATCTTGGCGTGGTTGATATACTCCACCGAGGATGGCAGAGGTTACTAGACCACTATCCACACGACTTTCTTATAGAACGTGTCGAACGAGTTCAAACCTTCTTGTGAACTCTACCACTGTAAGAAACACTAGAATTGATGGATCACACGTGTTCGCGAGTACGATAAATTGGTTATTATGTTTTTAGACAAGCGCGATCCTAGGGTGACTGAGTCGCAAGTGGAATCCCGAGCCACGTACTAGTTCGGGTTGAATTTCGGATGCCCGTTCACCAACAAATTATGGTTAGCGCTCGTGAAAAACAACCTGAAGTGGAGGGTTTATTACAGGCAATAGGTCATCTCTCTATTTTCCTTTGTGTTTTTCTTTTCTATTTTGTAATATACATTTTTATGAATAGTATTTAGTTATCTATTTGTTTTTGTTATTAATAAAATAATATTTCAAAAATGCATACTAAAGTTGATAAAAAGGTAAATTACAAAAAAAAACTGCTACCAATAAGTAACCAATTCAGAAAAACATACCGTGTTACGAACTTTATCTTATTTTACCATCCTGAACTTTTTTTTGACTCACCGTTACTAAAAGAGTTAGATTTTATGTGAAAAGTCTATTTTACCCTTACACTACATGACAAAATCACTCTTCCCTGCACTACAAGACAAAATTATTTTCTAAGCTTGATTTTTTTTGTTTCTTTTCAAATCATAATTAATATTAGAAACTAATATTACAAAAACAACAATATGTAATTATTTTTAAACAAAATTTTAATTCAACAAAGACGATTTTAAAATTAAAAGTGAATTTTAGAAAAGTAAAATTTATTTCCAAACTCAAATTTTAATATTAAAATTAGAAAATATGGGGGAAATAATATAGAAATAAAAATAAAATGATTT
>JAYMSW010004045.1:0-11426 GCA_036897725.1 Erodium texanum
TGGCGGGTGCGCCGGGGGCTCCCTTGCCCGCCGATCGTGATGTCAAGCCGGAGCCGTCGTCGCTGAGCCTTGCTCCGTTCAAGCCTCATGATTCTCATGAAGGTTAGATTTTTTGTTTTTGTTTTTACATGTTGAAGTTTTGTTTTTCAGCTTCTGGGTTTTATCATATATTTTTTTGTTTCTAATTTTGTTTATAAATGATTCCATTCATTAGGGTTAGAAATGGGTTTAAATTCACCCCAGCATTGTGGAGTTTTAGGCCTTTTGAATTTTTTGGGGCTGTAGATAAGATAATAGACTAGAATTGATTTACTTTGGCTTTTTGTAATGTCTTGTGAAGATCAAACCCGAAATTTTATTATACTGGGAATTGTATGATAGTTGATCAATTGGATTGGATTTGAGCTTTTGTGTCATGAAATTCTATTGGACCCACATGGTATAGATTTCAAACTTTAGCATTTCTGGTTGATATAAATGATTCTATTCATTACCAGTTAGTCTGAATTGAAGTGGAAGGAAATGAACCCCATGCAAAAACTACTTGTTGTGTTTGGTCAGCTAGAATGAGGGTGGAATCTCAAGGAAATGCTTCCTTCTTCATCTGTAGCCTTTTTTTTTTTTTAATTTCATCTACTGGATGGAAAGGCTGTCAGTCGCATATCCTTCCTGAAATGAAGTATAGTTTTGGAAATGACATACGCATACTATTTTTATTTCATTTGCTTTCATTTTCAACCTCACTAAGTTACGGAACTCAATATGTAATTTCCTTTATGGTTTAAACAAACTATTTTCCAAGGTTTCCCAAACATGTGTTTAAGTTTTAAATCTATTCTTTAGTACGAAGTCCTGGTAGAGATTTGGAGCCATATGCACATTGATGGTTGAAAGGAAATGTAGTGTTCTAACTTTTAGATCTACTTGAATTGATTTGAGGGTCTAATTTGTGTTGTCATACAAGAATAGTTAGTTTGGTCAAAACATATTAGTTAGTTACTAGTAACTATTAGAAACTTAAGTGTGTTTCTTTTCATTAAAGTTGTGGCTAACATTCCTATCTTTGATGTAGTTGATGAAGATATGCACTTGACCCTTGCACACAAGTTGTATAAATCTGGGAACTATAAACAGGCACTAGAGCACAGCAATGCTGTTCATAAGATGCATCCACTGCGCACTGATAATCTTCTTCTCTTGGGTGCGATCTATTATCAGGTTATTTTCCTTTTCAATGTTGATCAGGAAATCCATAATGTCAATTCCGTCAACACCTCTCAATTTTGTTAGTCTGATTGTGATTTTTCTATTGTTTTTATTTTCTTCTAGCTATTACCAAGTATAATTTATTTCTAGTGCCAATTTGATATCATTCTCATTTTTAGTGTCTCTCTTGTATTCCTTTGCAGTTGCATGATTATGATATGTGTATAGCCAAAAATGAAGAAGCTCTTCGGATGGAACCACGATTTGCTGAGTGTTATGGGAACATGGCAAATGCTTGGAAGGTAGTCACTTTGACTAGTTTTGTTAGTCTTATCAAAATTATATTTCCTCTTAACTGGTGGTAATGGTTTGTTTTCCTCCAAATACAGGAAAAAGGAAACATTGATCTTGCAATACGGTACTATTTGATTGCCATTGAGGTCTGTACACGTTTTAATACCCTATATCATATTCTGATAGAAAGCTTAACATTTGCTGCTCTTTCGCGTTCAATTTGTGATAGATTGGTTCTTCTTTGGATGCCTACATTAAGTTGATTTCTTTTTTCTTTGTACCTGGATTATATTTATGCTTTGGTGACATGGCTATTAGAGTGTAATTATATATGCTTGTTCATATTCTCTAGTCACTCCTATTTATTTTCCTTCTAGCATTATGCACTGTGTTACTGAGAGAATATGATGGAAGTAGATGTTTGCTGTAATAACCTTAATTTTTGAATCAGATCCTTTAATAGGTTACTGTGATGTGTAATATAATATCATCAGACATTTTTTGTGTGTGGTATAGGTTAAGTGAACAGGCTTTTATAATCATGTGTGAATTCTTATTGTAACTATTTGATCCTCACTTTTGGATTAGTATGAACAACTTGTGAATGAGGTTCATGTTTTCTTAGTTTAGCAATCGTGTTTATCATGCATGTTAGGACCTCATTTGAATACTTGTCTATTCTTGCGTGGTTGCAGCTTCGGCCCAATTTCTGTGATGCATGGTCTAACTTAGCAAGTGCATATATGCGTAAGGGGAGGCTTAATGAGGCTGCACAGTGTTGTCGCCAAGCACTTGCTCTGAATCCTCTCTTGGTATATTTATATTGAATTGACTTCCATCTATCATACTCTTTTCCATTCTGCTGTCAATTATACTTTGCGTGCTGTGCACAGAGAATAAGTTTTGGGGGGAAAGTCCTATTAGTGGCATTTCATCCAGTTTACTAATTTTGGAATGTAAATAGGAAATTTAGTTGGAATTGATTATTGCTTTATATTTATTTTTCTTATAAGTTCTGTTGGTTGGATATTGATTTTTCTTTTCTTAATATTATTAGTTAATGAAAACATTTTCTCTTAACGGATAGAGAAATTGCTTTATCCTCCTCATTATGATCTTTTATGGTAATTAAAATTTGTCAT
Source organism: Erodium texanum (assembly GCA_036897725.1). Taxonomy (NCBI): domain Eukaryota; kingdom Viridiplantae; phylum Streptophyta; class Magnoliopsida; order Geraniales; family Geraniaceae; genus Erodium; species Erodium texanum. The sequence goes on from JAYMSW010004045.1 coordinate 2,643, forward strand.
GTAATAATCGAAAGGGACTGAAGAGTTAATTGAATTGGTTGTCATACCATTCACGTGCAATAAGTACTGTAGCAAGGGTCTCAAGGAAGAAAAAGAAATGATATTTGATTAGTGATTTAATAGTATTTGATTTTCTGCTGGTTAACATTTTTCTGTTAATAAGAACAAAAAGGGACATGTATAAACTGTATTTCTCAGAGAAACGAACATGTCCTTGGTTTTCTTGTGGTTTGAGTACAAAGATAGGATCTGAAGGAAGAAAATTGGAATGGTTATATCCAAGCATTCTTTCAATTGGTTCTCTTTTCCTTAGCATTACTCGAGAGGTAATTGTATCTTATCGTGACTGTCCTACTGATATCATTTTGCTGATGATTAGGTTGATGCGCACAGCAATCTTGGGAATCTCATGAAAGCACAAGGTTTTGTGCAAGAAGTAAGTCATGGGAAATTCTCTTTCTAGTTCAGGTTCACTTCAGAATAGGTTTTTTGGCATTCTGCTACCCTGGTGGTAGTGTGTGAATTACTCACACTGACTATTTGGTAACCTTCCCAGTAGAATTAGGATGCTTTATCAGTCTGCTATTTAGAACAGAAGATGACACGTTAGTAATCCTATACTCCAGTTTCATCGGAAAGCTTTTCTATATTGGCCTTGCCTGAACTCTTCCTTGATCCAAACGACACTTGTGCCCAATAGTGGTTCCTTATATTTCAAGATTTTCTTTTACTACAGAACTCTCTTTTTTTTTGGGTGAAGTGTCTGATAGAAGTACTTAATGTGTGTGGAACTGTGTCTGGATTCACAGTTCAATACAGATATCAAGTTGTTATGTGCAATCCAGGGCCTGGATGATGATGGTCTTGTTGTTACATCCAGTCCAAGAATCCAACTTGTTGGGATCTAAAATTTTATGCAGGCATATAGTTGCTACCTTGAAGCTTTGCGGATACAACCTACTTTTGCAATTGCATGGTCCAATCTTGCTGGCCTTTTTATGGAGTCGGGGGATCTTAACAGAGCCCTACAGTATTACAAGGTGTGCTTGATTTCAGTTATATAATTTTTCTTGCTTTGATGGGCAATCTGTTGCCCATGCTATTGCATTCGTTAGTCTCAAGTTGTACCTATAATGAGAAAGTGATCATCATCTGCACGCTTCTGTGCTGAAATTTTTTGGCTGTTTTAACTGACACCAAATGTGGTTGAAACTGATGGAGCAGTGAAACTGAAACCTGCTTTTCACACTTTTCTACTGAAAACTTTCTTGTTTTAACTGACTGCAAATGTGGTTCATTCTCAGGAAGCTGTGAAACTAAAACCTGCTTTTCCAGATGCGTACCTAAACCTTGGAAATGTTTACAAGGTAAGCTAGCTATTACTGTGCCAAGTCATGATCGGTAGCTGCAAGTACCTGGACTCGTATTTGGAGGACAACTTTTGTTTTGCCTTTTTCCAGGCCTTGGGGATGCCACAGGAGGCTATTGTGTGCTATCAGTGCGCTCTTCAGTCGAGGCCTAGCTATGCTGTGGCTTTTGGTGAGTGCTATTGTTTTATACTTGCAGCGGCATGGGTATTTGATTCTTATGTGTTCCTACTTTTGTTTTTATTTATTAATTTAGTGGAAAAGGCCTTCAAGTGGTGTAAAGAATTTCCATAGTAATTTGAAAAAAGTTTGTAATAATATCTCGTGCGCGTTCGGGAATAGAGGGCAAATGATTGGAAGCTGTATAGATTATGGAGAAGTAGAGGAATGTAATTCTTGAATCCCTTCCCTTTGTTGGGGAGTTTCAGCAAAAGGAATTGTGAAGTCATAATTGCACCTTTATGTACTAAAAGGAACATGTTTAGAAAATAGAGGATAAGGGAATGGCATGACTGCTCTATAACTTTCTATTTGCTCCCAAATTTCCTTATTCCATGGTTAAAGTTTTTTTTAAAGCAGAGGTCAGGAAACCCTTAAACATTTCTTTGACTTCCAACAAAAAATCCCCTAAACAAAGAGGAGATGGAAACCCCTCTTTTAGTCTTCCGTTTTCCTTCAACAAAGCTTGGAGATGAAATACTAAAAGAAACATTTAAGAAAGCAAGAAAACCTGTACTTGGTTAATTATATCTCTGCCCCTGCCTTCTGAAATACTACAAACTTACAATTTAGGTAAATGTATTTTTGTATCTTGGCTTTATTATTTTGAAATGCATGGTGTGGTGCAGGTAATTTGGCTAGTATATACTATGAGCAGGGTCAACTGGATTTGGCAATCCTTAATTATAAGCAGGCAATTACATGTGATGCAAGATTCTTGGAAGCTTATAATAATTTGGTTGGTTCACTTAATTTGAGATCGAACGATAACATTATATTGGTTTAGAAACCGTAGGCACAGTTTCACTAACTTGAACTATGTTCTGTTCCTTTTGCGAATGGAAGGGTAATGCTCTGAAGGATGCTGGTAGAGTAGACGAAGCAATCCAGTGTTATAATGTAAGTTCATTCGTAATTGTGCTGTGTTTTTGTTCTTCAATTCCTTCGATTTCTTGTTTTTCTTACTCCTTTTCTCTCTCCAATCTTGGTGATGTAGCAATGTCTTTCATTGCAACCAAACCATCCACAGGCTCTTACAAACCTTGGTAATATATACATGGAATGGTACGTGCTCCTGATATGTAGATCATTTAAGATTTATTACTTTGTTAGTATGAGTTCTTGTAACACACTTGATATTCATAAGAGGGAATCTGGACATGCAGGAACATGGTGGCTGCTGCTGCTTCATACTATAAGGCTACATTGACTGTGACGACAGGATTATCAGCCCCTTTCAACAATCTTGCCATAATCTATAAACAGCAGGTAGGTACAGATGATTGGTTTCAATTAACACATTTATGCAAGTAGGATATGAGCACTGTACTGTTTTCCAACCTGTAATTGTAATGGAAGCTCATTATGAGATCCTGGCTCAACTTCTGATTGTAGTGGGTGTATGCCCTTTCTGACTTGTTTTATCCTTTGTTTCCTTCAAGGGGAACCATGCGGATGCTATCTCTTGTTACAATGAGGTTCTTCGGATAGATCCCTTGGCAGCTGACGGGCTTGTCAATAGGGGGAACACATTCAAGGAGATTGGTAGAGTGAGTGAAGCAATTCAGGATTATATTCGTGCTATTGCTGTTCGACCAACTATGGCAGAAGCTCATGCAAACTTGGCTTCAGCTTATAAGGACAGGTATTACATTTTACTCCTTTGTGTTGTTAATTCATCCCTTTTCCCTTTGTTAACCTGATTTAACATTCATTCAGATGTTACTTTTAACTTAGGTTTCCTATGTTTAAATTGGTAATGAGGGAAAAGCAAAAAAGAGAGAAAAAAAATCTCAGTTGTCTTAGTGAGTGTGTGGTTGTATGCATGCATGTGTTTTTGTTATTATTATATCATTATTGTTATTATTTTTTCTAAATTAAGAATCAGTTTCCCGGGGAGCCTTGTAGATTTTTTCATTTGAAACTATATGACGGCTGCACATATTTGTAACTGTGGAGAAAGCAAAGCTACTGGAGCATTATGAAATTATTGGGTTTTGGCAACATCTTTGTTGGTCTCTTGTGATTTGTTAGTAAAGTGTCTTGCTTTGTTATTGCAGCGGACATGTGGAGGCTGCTATAAAGAGCTACAAACAGGCTTTGCTTCTTCGACCTGAGTTTCCGGAAGCAACTTGTAATCTCCTACATACGCTGCAGGTAAACAAAATGAAGCATTTTGGAAGTGTTCCACAATGAAAAATGTGGTCTTGTTTCAGAAAGTGATGATTATTCTTCTGTGAAATTAAATATTGGAATAGATTTTCGCATGCTTCCATTTTGACGTTTATAGAAACATGAGACACTTAGTAATGGCCTGGAGTCAGACTCAGTACTTGTGTTTTATGTCAAGAATACTTAATAATAATGATCGTGGAAAACATTCACTATTATCTGAAGCATTGATCACGAGTTATACAGATGAGATCAATGTTACTTAAAACCTCTAATGTCTAACGTTTGCTTTTACACATTTCAATATTGATTTTATCATGAAGAAAGGAAAATCTTATTTTGTTGGCACTAATGGTTTTACAAATCTTTCAGTGTGTGTGCAGTTGGGAGGATCGCGATAAAATGTTTGCTGATGTTGAAGCAATTATCAGGAGGCAGATCAATGTTAGAATCAGGCTTTGCTGCTTTCACAAACATTATTAGTTGTTTTCTGTTTGGATTTTTGATATTGCAATACTCATAGTTGTCATTACTTAAAAGTCTAACGATTTAAGGTATTGTGGTTCAGATGTCAGTCCTTCCCAGCGTGCAGCCTTTTCATGCAATCGCATACCCTATTGATCCAATGCTTGCACTTGAAATTAGGTAAGCCGTTATTGTTGCATGTTTGCCATCACAGGAACTGCTAGAGCTTCTTGAGTGACCATTCATTTGTGTTGCAGCCGTAAGTATGCAGCGCATTGCTCCATAATTGCTTCACGTTTTGCACTTCCTCCTTTCAATCATCCTGCTCGAGTCCCTGTGAAGTGTGAAGGTGGCAGTGGGAGACTAAGGGTTGGGTATGTTGTGGAAATTTATCGTCACTTGTTGTACTTGTATAAGCATTCCCTTTTATCATTTTTTTTGGCTTGCAGATATGTAAGCAGCGACTTTGGTAATCACCCCCTTTCACATCTTATGGGATCTGTATTTGGCATGCATAACAGAGAAAATGTCGAGGTTTGTAATGAACTTGGATCTATATATTTATAAATATCTGGTTTTTGTCCTCTTCTTTTGCTGACTTGCCATTCTTTCGGTAGGTATTCTGTTATGCGTTGAGCCCAAATGATGGCACTGAATGGAGACAGCGTATCCAGTCTGAAGCAGAGCACTTCATCGATGTCTCAGCCATGACATCTGATGTGATTGCTAAACTGATTAATGATGATAAGATACAGGTGCTAATCAATCTCAATGGCTACACCAAGGTATGCTGCTATTCCAATGAATTTGCTTCATGCCATCAAAAGCTCAAGAAAACTGATTAAATTGCATTTAAAGTCTATGAATAATATTGTTTAGTTGAAATGTGTTTGTGCCATCATCAGTTCAAGAACACAGGTTAAAGAGCATTTAGATGCTATATCCTATAAAATCCTGTTTCGATATAGCTTAATTGGATATGTGTGAATGTGCAGGGGGCTAGAAATGAAATATTTGCAATGCAGCCTGCACCTATACAAGTTTCTTACATGGGTTTCCCCGGGACCACGGGGGCCACTTACATTGATTACTTGGTCACCGATGAGGTATGAAATAAGCTTTTTATATTTAACAACTTTTTATTTATTTATTTATTTTACTCTCCTCTTTGACTAATATGTTGTCTTGCTTCCTTGCAGTTTGTTTCACCTCTAGAGTACTCTCATATTTATTCTGAGAAACTTGTCCATCTACCTCATTGCTATTTTGTTAATGATTATAAACAGGTTTGGTTTGTCTGAACTCAGTAACTTCTACAATCTGATCTTTTGATAATCTTTAATTTCTGTTTATATCTGAACTTTCTTTTGCTTTTTGACTGTTGGACTCAGAAAAATCAGGATGTATTGGACCCTAAGTGCCAACTGAAGAGATCAGATTTTAGTCTGCCCGAAGACAAGTTTATATTTGCGTGCTTTAATCAGTTATACAAAATGGATCCTGAAATTGTAAATACTTGGTAATGTCCGAGTCCTTCAATTGAATCTATATGCCAAGATTGTTACAGACATGCTTCTGACTGTCTCTCTCTAGGTGTAATATTCTTAAGCGGGTCCCGAATAGTGCACTTTGGCTCCTCAGATTCCCAGCTGCAGGCGAAATGAGGGTTCGATCATGTCAGTGTGACGAGTATTTGATAATAGACTTTTGCATATCCGATGTAATGTTTTGCTAATCCTCTCCTTTAAATTCTTCAGATGCTATTGCCCAGGGGGTGAAGCCAGAGCAAATAATTTTCACAGATGTTGCCATGAAACACGAACATATCAGGCGTAGCGCATTGGCTGATCTGTTCCTCGACACGTAATTTCTCTTAATTTTCGTATTATATAAATACTCAGTAATTCTCCAAGACTACTCAAAATAATGATCAAGTTTTCCTCCATAGGCCTTTATGCAATGCACACACAACGGGCACAGACATTCTATGGGCAGGACTGCCGATGGTGACATTGCCTCTCGAGAAAATGGCCACTAGGGTTGCTGGTTCGCTGTGCCTTGCAACTGGGCTTGGGGATGAAATGATCGTCAGCAGGTAGATCTTTAGTTTTCTGAACATTTTTGTGTTTTCCTCAATGAAGCGGATGCATATCAATTTATGATATCTTATCGTGTTGTTGATGTTGTGTAGCATGAAGGAGTACGAAGAGAGGGCTGTTTCATTGGCATTGGATCCTTCAAAGCTCCGGGGCCTAACCAATAAGCTGAAGGAAGTTCGGTTGACTTGTCCTCTATTCGACACTGCACGATGGGTGAGCTGAATATGAATATAGCCCTTTTGTGTGTCTCTCTACTGGATCATATTTGTAATAAGACCGTATTATTGGGTTAATAATGCCATTGAGTTAATGCAGGTGAAGAATTTGGAGAGGTCGTATTTCAAGATGTGGAATCTACACTGCTCGGGCCAGCATCCACAGCCATTCAAGGTTTCTGAGAGTGATTCAGAGTTTCCTTGTGATAGATAAGAAAAGGGGATGAAGACAGGATTGTAGATTCAACAGGATGTTGCACTTGTAGTATTATTCGTTGAGTTACCCAATATGGTTGGGAGGATTGGCACGTACCTGCTTTGGTTTGTGTAGAAAATTGTGATCGTTGCACGTGTAGATCGAATTTAACATGTTGGAACGTGTTTAGACATGTACACACATTATATGTTGATGTGACAATATTTTCTCAGTCGTAGTTGGTGGAAAATCTTCGGTATGTATGCATGAATTTGAAGCAGGACCTAGGTATATTATAAGAACACATCCGACCCAGCCGCATAATTTTAGTTTCATTTGTTAATCATGTTCTAATGAATGTTAATCCGCATCAGGAGGCTTGGTTATGAGGTATGAAAATTGAACTGCAATTTATTGGTAAGATACAGGTAAACCTATATTTATTCCCTATTAAGCATGAACTAACGAGTTAGGTGTAGAATTTCTGAGTGGTATTGAAGTGATTATAGAATTATGATGACCAAATTGGCCAAAACTTAAAGGTTGTACTCAGAAGATGAATTTGATATAAAAATGACTTCATATTGCTTTGACATCTTTGTACTGATATCTAGAGTTCCAAACTACAATTAAGTATAAATTGTGTCACCTGCACTGCAGCGTTTTCAATGATCCGTCTTTGCGGGAGCGCAAATCTCTCGAGACTTCAGAAATCAGCATTCAGGGCACACCTTATAGTGTCTTGGAGTGTCAACCAAGCTGATCACCCTCCGCTTCTTAATGTGTGCAAGAGAATGCTTAGATGCTTTCGAGGGATGTACCTGCCAAGTAACGACACATCTGAAATTTGAGTATCATTGACGACAAGTCTTCTATCTTGTTCATAGTTCGATGCAACACTGTAATGGTTATCATGCACACATTGTTTTTTTCTTCCTGCTTAATTCCCAACTAAAAATGGTTTTTTTTTGGCCACCTACAGCTATTGCACCAAGTACTTAACTGCTTGAAAATTCAACATCTCTAAACATCCTAGCACCTGCAGTATGAATTTCCCAATGACACTAATCTCTCTACACAAGTCATCAAAAAAAAAAAAAAATTGAGTGAGCAGCAAGGTAAGAGTGAATAGAAGTGCTGCTAAGACGCATAACAAAAATATCTTATTTACTAGGAACAGTACTGAATACTGAGGTAAGAGTAAATGTTTCTTCCAGAATTCTTTTTTTCTTTCTTGAAATCTCCAGAGTTCTTATTAACTAGGCACATTACTGAATACTATTCATTCTCATCTCAGATCTAAACAGCAAATACTTGATCATTCAATCTCTTAGCAATGACAATCATGTTGTCACGGTTGATTGAAGGTTGTTACATAAGAAAGAAAAGAAGTAAGTCTGGTGTGTTCTACTTCTTCAACCAATTCGAGGCAAGTCAAATTCTAGGGGGATGAGGAAATACAGTGATGGCACTATCAGGATAACATGATCTAGATAGAACCAATAATCCTTAACCCATCTTCAGAAAGCTAAACACTTGATAACACTCAAAAATGTAGAAAACGCTAGAAGGATAACAACTCAGTTCTGCAACTTCTGTCAAATCCATCTTTGATTCCCGTACCATCTCACATGCATACTTTGTTTCCCATTTTGCAAAATTGGAATGGACATAAAAGACCACCAAACCTCATTCCCATGCAAAAACTGTCCTAACACATCCTAATTAATTTATTTAGGTTTCCATGTCTGTAGCATAATTAGTATAAACCTAAGCAACCTGCAAGGAATACAATTTCCAACCCACGTGTAATCGAGCAAGTTAAGATACATTAGGTCATGCAGTCTAGATTGTGCATTCTCTGTTTCAAAAACATTGGATGTCAGACATGACAACATTTGCAATAACATGTAGCATGAACAGCAAAGTAACTTATCAGCCAAAAATGCCATGAAAAATCAAAACTTAACCAACTAATATAGTTAGCATGCTAAAAGTACACAGTAGCAAGTGGATAACTATAATAAAAGGAAGCAATCTTACAAGTCTCA
>JAYMSW010004046.1:0-11426 GCA_036897725.1 Erodium texanum
GAGCTCCTTGAGCCATAATTCTCTTGTCTCGTGTTCTTCGTATTTTCGTGCTTGCTTTGATTAGTTCTAACGCTTACCTGCTCACTTTGATTGTTTGCTTCCACAAGAGTGTAGGTTGATTCAAGACGTTTTCTACCATTTCGCCTTGACTTGGTGAGAAAAGCCTTCGAACCGCACGGACCTTAGTTACTGAAATTTGGTCCCGTGACACAAAGCCGGCCCAATCATTATTAGAAGTTAATATTTTATAGGTTTTATTGATTTGGGACAACAGTTAATTGCTTTTGATTTTTAGATTCGGATAGATTATTTGTTTGTATCGTGTTTTGAGGTTGGTCATGCAAAAAACAAAATCATGACAAACCACATTTTTATTTTATTTTAGAGAGGATTTGGTCTAAGATTTGTTTATTAATAATGGCTTAAATGACCTTCTAACCCTTAAATGTGCATATAAATCAGACGTTATGGAAAAATAATATTTTTATTACCCCCATCAACATTTGAATTTTAATGGTTAAAGATACAATTCTCTTAACTTATAGGCTAATACCAAATTATTATTATTTTTAAAAAAATTGTCACATATACAATATATCAACCATGAAAATATGTATAGTAACCTATTGATAGTACATGACGAGATAGTAATATTACAGACTCTGTAATAATATTAAAATTTTCAAACTATGTCAGAATAACAATTTATGCAATCAACTTCGAATGATTATGAGATAACCTAAGACAAATAACTAAAAATAACAGTATTATTATTATCATATGATAATCTAAGACAAATAACTCAAAATAATAGTATTTTTGACCTCGTATGATTCGATAATATTCGATCCCTTGATAACTAAAAAAACAAACCCCTTAATTATTGGATTAACCCTGATAAATTTACCAAATTATCTTGAATCAACGACAAAACAAAATGTTATAAAGACGTTATCAATAATTACATTAAAATTTTACATAAATAGATAATTCTACATTTTTATTCACTTCCCAATTAATTTTGAGAATGGTATCAAGTCGTGCACAAGTCGAAGGAAAGATAGCCAAAATTGCGTAAACTAGAGCTTAAATTAGTTCAAAAAATAAATATCGAAAATTAAATAAAAAAGCGTACGATTAATCGGATTGACCAAGACGCTGATGAAGAAAATCAGGTGGCGGTAATTTCTTGTCCACAAAGAAACGGTGGGGTCTCTCTCAGAGAAACAACCAATCCCGTGTAGGAGATGAGTCAAATGGGTCCCACAACCGTATATCACGCGCTACGAAGACGAATCTCTTGCGCGTGGGAACCACATCGAGCTAGAGGTTTGACTCTCGACGACGTGCTCGCTTGAATCCCTCCTTAACCTCCTCCTTCATATCTGCTATAAAATCCACGATTTTTTTCTCTACCCTTCGATTCTCATTTGAACAATTGAAACAGCCAAACAAAGTTCTTATCTTCGAGCAGCGGAGCTAATTTCTCGATACCATGTCGGTTAGTACTGAGAATCAATTTCTGGGTTTTTGATTAATGAATGATTTTGTGCTTGTTTCGAGTCTTCTGACCAGCTCTTGCTTGGTTCTGAAGTGATGGGGTTGTAGATCTGTTTTATTCTTCTTCTGGGTTTTTATCATTTATGTGATTTTTACATACTTCTTCGACGCAGTGAGATTGGTGGTGTGGTAGAGAATCAATTGACCTGATCGTTTGTTGATTGATTGTTTGCTTTAACTGAGTTTTTGCTTATTCTATACGATTCAATGGTTGAATCTAGCAGTTCCGAACACGAGATTTGATGGGTTTATGTTAGTTTTGCTTCTTTGTGGTTTATTTTTGTTTGCAGATCAATTCGTATCTGATTTTATTGCAATTCTGATCTCTACCTACCTTAGTCATTGAGTGTTGTTCATAGGAAACTATAGTGCAACTTAATGGCTTAGGAATCCAGATTTGTCTTGTGTATTAATCCCTATGTACCCAAATGATAAAACTTTAAATAGTCCTTAGGAGGGTAGGTTAAGTTATGTGTTTCTGGACAAAAAAGTATTCTATAAAGGTGAATCTAAGCAAGCTGTAATTGAATAGAGCTAATTGACTATCCTCCAAAGCTTTGGTAGAGTAGACTTTAAGTGATGATTGATATATAAAAGTTTGGATTTATATATTGTTTTAAAGGGGTAGCTGGAATCTTAATAGGTACCATTTTAATTGAATAAGACCATCCTTTTATAGTTTTATCTGTAAATATGTTTCCATAATCTCATTTTTCCTTGTGGCTTCTTCTGTTGGCCCTGTCCAACACCTTGTTTTTAAACAAAATATTGGACATATTAACTAGTAAACGACAATATCCAGAAGAAAAAAATTGATTCTTTGAGATTTGAGTCCATGTTTTTACTAATATCTTTGTTACATTTTTACATGAAAATAGTGAATGGATGCTCTAACCTGCAGCAGCATCTTAATCTTCTATTTCTTCTTCGTTTGTTGTGTTGTACAATAAGCATATGAAGAAAGATTGTCGTAGATGCAGTTGTACTAACTTAACATGTTCAAAGGATTTCTGAAGTCATCTAACTTAATTTTGTGTAATTTGAATTCTACAAATAGAGAGTCATCTAATTTCAAATATTTTGATAAATAACCATTTTCCAAAGAAAGTTAAATACTCTAGGAGATGTTGTAAGACTATGAACTCAGTGCGAATTAGAAAGTGAGAAAACAGAAACCTTCACAGCAAATATGCATTCTCTTTGTCTTGTGAATTTGCCCCGTTTTATGTTGAATGTTGATCACGAAGGATGTAAGATCTCTTAATTATTCTAAAGGGTCTCGGACCATTATAACTTCATGCTTGAAACAATCCATCATGCAGGGGTGATTGCCTTGCAGGTGTTGAATGATCCTTGTTATTTCAGTTTGGCATCTCTGAAACATCATAATAAGTGCTATAAATTTGAACTAGGTTGTCTCACAAGGTTGTTGAACTGATTATATTTATTCCCTTTTCAGATCAAAACCGTTAAAGTTAGCAATGTTTCCCTTGGAGCCAGTGAGAGGGACCTCAAGGAGTTCTTTTCTTTCTCCGGTGATATTGAATATGTTGAAATGCTTAGGTACTGGTCTTATATAGGCCTGCTGTTTGCTCCTTCCTATGTTTCAGTTGATTGGCATTAACCTTATTGCATGCCCGTGTAGTGAAGATGAGAGGTCTCAAGTAGCATATGTTACCTTTAAGGACGCACAAGGAGCTGAAACTGCTGTTCTTCTTTCTGTAATTTCTCTTTCTCAGCTCAGTGCATGCAATCCTTTGTGTTCTGTTTTCAATTTGCTTTATAGTCTTGAAAACCATTGTTTCTTCCCTGCTAATAGCTTGTGATGACATATATGACCCATTAACTAAAAGAAATTTACAATCCCCATATTTTATGGTTTACTAACCATCATTTTCAAATCTTTATCTCTTATCAGGGAGCAACAATCGTTGATTTGTCCGTCACCATAACTCCTGCACCAGACTATGAATTGCCACCTGCTGCATTAGCACCACCTGTGAGTGTCTCTTGCTCTGAATTAACCTTTTGAACTAAATGGCAGGCATCTCTTGCTACTTTATTGATGATGACTCATTCCTCCCACCTATATGTTACTTTTGTTGAAGTATTATGAATCCACATAGGAAAAATACAAGAACACAACTAATTGACCTTAATAGTTGTGGAAGCTCGGCCCGATATAAGTGGCCCGTTTAATGAAAATTTACATCGTATCAGAGCTTGGTTCGGCTCATGGCCCGTTTGTTACCTCCACCATGCGGCCTCCGGTTCATATGTAGATGTCCAATCTTGCTATGGCTCACATTGGAAAAATATAAGAATAAAGAGATACTTGTCACACCCAAGTCCAACTAACAAGGTTGACCTTTTAGTTGTGGAAACCTGACCGGATATCATGACCTGTTTTAATGACGATTTACAACTTTAAACACTTGGACATCTCTGGTCTCAATCTCATAGCTGCTTACATCTCTCCAGGTAACAGAGGAAAAAACTCCAGCTCCCACTGGTCCTGAATCAGCTCTGCGCAAGGCAGAAGATGTTGTGAGCAGCATGCTTGCCAAAGGCTTCATTCTAGGCAAAGATGCTCTGGGCAAAGCAAAGTCCTTGGACGAGAAGCACCAGTTGACTTCAACAGCATCAGCCAAAGTCGCTTCCTTTGACAAGAAAATCGGACTCACTGAGAAGATAACTGTTGGGACTACCGTTGTGAGTGACAAAGTCCGTGAAGTGGATCAGAAGTTCCAGGTTTCTGAGAAGACCAAGTCAGCCATCACAGCTGCAGAGCAAAAGGTGAGCAGCGCCGGATCTGCCATAATGAAAAACCGCTACGTGCTCACTGGGGCAACATGGGTAACGGGTGCTTTCAGCAAGGTTGCCAAGGCTGCTGGGGAAGTTGGCCAGAAGGCGAAGGAGAAAGCAGAAATGGCAGAAGAAGAACAGAAGAGGAAAATGGTGGATGATTATGCTCAGATCCATCTTTCGGAATCTCCCAAAGCATCCAACAAGCACGAGCCTGTTAAGGGTTTGATCCTGTGATTTGCTGTTTCTGTATGTATCAGGGTAAGAAACTCTAGGATTATGATATCCTCCTCATTACTTTGTTGTTTGTTCTAGTATGGTAAGCCGCAAATATAGAACAGGTCGTGTGGTTTTATAACTGGATATGATTGCATTTATACTTTTATACATCAAACTTTCTTTTCTTCTATCAGATCTTCAATAAAGATTATTATGGTGCTTTTCCTTGGCATTCATGAGTACTTTGTTCAGGAGTTTTTTACCGCATGAAACTGTCAGATTACGGTCTTTATATAGCTGAACGTGTTTGGTTTATGGTTCTGTTGTTAATTGTCAAACAAATGATGCTCAGTAACATTAAGGTCAGCCCGTATAATTCGTATGGAGTCGTAGTGACTCGAATCTTATGACCTAAACGAAGATTATGACTGGTCCAATATGTTTAATTTCTTTATTATTTTCGTTATTATATAGCATTCATGAATGAGAGGTTGGCTTTGGGAAAATCACCCGACAGGTTCATCACAATGAATTCTTGAACAAGTGTTTGAAATACAGAAACTAAGAGATTTGTTGATTTGCAAGTGCCAACTTGATTTGGGTTTCGATTAGAAAATGGTCTTGCCCATTCAAGGCTCAACGTCAAACACTGAAACAACAGAGTTAGGGCTGGTTGGTTGATGTTCTGAGTAATTAATAATGGCATGTGGATTTTAGCCCCACAGTTAATTACACACTACCCTACTTGGTTTTACGACTGTCTTCACATGATATTTTCAGTCTCTACTATAGTGACACCATATTATATTTCTCTTCCTATTGTAAAACCCAATATCGATCATCTCCCAATACCTAATCTCTACATACAGTGACTCAGTTCTCTAAACGTCCTCATAGGTGTTGAGCGCTCTTGTCTCATTAGTCTCATACTTTCTTGCATATCTCGATCCAGACTTTAGCCGACCACTAGATCTAGATACAAAACAAACACAGCTCAGCTTCAACGGAAGTAACAAGAACCACACGTCACACTTCTTATTCTTACTCGTCATCTGTAGTGGGCTCCATCACTAGATTATTTGTTCTAACATCATCATATCCACAAATATCTCTTACTAATAATTGTACTCATTATTTGTCTTTACATAACATGATTACTCAAACAAAACAAAATAAATACGTCGGCTGACGAATAATCTTAGCCACAAAGCTAACGGTAGTTGATTGAGATGGAATTACCAACCATAACATTATTTACCCTTTTTAAAAAATACCTTTTGTCACATTGTATAACGCACTCCTACACTCTACACATATTTGGTGCACCTATTGTATATCATAAATCATAGTTTATCCTTTCAAAATATAAATCATAGTTTATCACCATCTGCAATTCAGCCACGTGTCTCCCGCAAAGCTTACACCAGTAGCGGCTTTATTACACCCCCCCATACATTTCTCGCTGGAGGACCCACTTGCGGAACCCAACACGTTCTCACGAGTACACTAGTGGGTCCCTGAAACCCATTAGCTATCGCCCGTTATTGTTAACGAGGCACTATCATGAATGCTGCAGTGGTGCACCATGATGAACGCTTTATTTCCCAGTCCCTATACAGAGATGATGACATCTGTCATCATATCTCTCCCCGTGATCAGATGTCATCATATTCTCCCCGTGATCAACGGAACGGGAGCTCCGGTTACCGTTATGGGATTGGGATGACGAGCGATGATGCTCGTAAAAAGAGACTCTGATACTGTCAGGATAACTTTTTTCCAGCTGGCAGCCAACCGCAAACTCGAGGTCTGTTCCAACGGTCGGAGCATCCAGCTGGACTCCAACAATGGCGTACTTCAATATTCCTAAAGCCTCTATCCAGGCGCAATTTAGTTGTTAATCAACGCACTAAAGACACGCGTACAACGAAATAAAAATCAGCAAATTGCAATTAGATGTACACGTCGGAAAAAATCAACAGAGTATGTGAAACCCCTAACCAGTGTGGCTGGGGGAGAAACAGAGAATACAGATAAGTATTGAACACGAGACCCACTAAATGCGGCTTAGAAATCGGCGATTTTCCGGTGAGACCGTGATTTTGGGACGAGCTTTTCAATCTCCTGCAAATTCCTGAGGCTTCGGATTGCTAGAACATCGCCGTTTCGGACCTCAGTTAATCGCCCGATTTCGTTCAGCTCGGCCGAAGCTGCGAAAACAGAAACCAAGCTGAGAAAAAAAAAAGAGAGGAAAAAAGATAATCTCCAGAATCGGAATTATACTATACCTATATGCTTAGGCGGTAGCTTGAGAGTGCGGAAATCGGCTAAATCTGAGATGAATCAACCAAATTGAACGATCAGGGAAATTAGAGAAATAGGAAAGTGAAAACGTGATCGTGGATTGTGATTACCTGATCGGGAGGGGCTGTGAGAGAAGAGGTAGAGGACGAGGAAGCAGAAGAGCATGAGGAAGGGGATGAGATGAACGAGTCGGGCAGGTTGGAGCGGCGAGTGCGACAATCGGTGCGGTTTTGTCTGCTTGCGCTCTTGGTCGGCGAGCGACGAAGGGGAAGGATCTAGAAGCTGGACCTTACGCCTCGGGTCTTCTGCGGAAATAGCTTCGTCTTTAGACACCGGAAGTCCATGGATGTGGCCGTGGAGCTTCGACGCCGGCGAGCCCAGTGACTGTCTCTGCATGACTCGGAATCTATAGAGACTGAGAGAAGAAGAAGATGAGTGTGTAGCTTGCGGAGTGTTTTTGATGTTGTTTTAAGCAATTGGGGGTATTTTGTTGTAATTCCTATATTGCCCTTTTCGCTTTCTGTGTTTCACGAAAAAGTGAGCTTTAGTTTGGGCCCATCTTTATGGATAAGACGGCTTTGGGCGTTTGCTTAGCCCATTGGGCGTCTCTACATCAATAATTGGATAATTCATAATTAATAGTACGTGTCTCGCTCTGATTGGTTAAATAAGTTCTATAACCATTGCTATTTGCGTACGTCCAAGCTAAGTTCAACTATATTTTCTTAATTTCTTTTTTTTGATAAATATTTTCTTAATTTCTTATAACACCGTAACACAGAATTACTTAATATAATAATCATTAAAGATGCATTACATGGATGAAGAAGACATTGTTATATTTCAAAATTAACTACCGGAACAAATTGTTTTACTACAAATTAATTACTGCAAAAATTTGTGAAATGGTGTATTTAATCAATTTAAATAAGATGGAAAACTAAGTTCTAGTATTTAAAATTAAATATTTAATACCAAAGGTAGAGTACCAACCTTGTCATAGAATCCAATGCCACTTTTTACTTTTTTTAGGAAGAAAAAAAAAACTGAAACGCAAATCAAATAATTTATGTATTATATAGTTATGATTATTGTAATTGAGCCTGGGCCTCCATCCTAGCCCAATTTTGAGGCTTCAAAATGCGGGCCAATCAAGACAAGCCTAGAAGGAAATATGGGCCGGATCAATGAGTCCACAGAGAAATGAACGGTTGAGATGAAGAGGCAGCGATCTGGTGAAGTGAGCACATAGGTGGCGAGGACCGAAATGGATCGAAATTTCTGGCGGCGTCTTGTGGGAATAAATTATCAAACTTGGAGAGGACGAAATTGAATAAAATCGAAATTACACGAATCCGAAAAAGAAACGCTCATATATAGAATTGCAGAGACGAGACTGCGAGTGCTGAAAAGGGAAGAAGAAGGTTCTAGACTCTGGAGGTTGAAGAGCGATGGTGCTATGGGAGATCACATTGGGAACTGCATATTTTCTTGGGCTGAAGCGAACCTATAAGCTAGCTCTCAAGCTTCAGCGTCGCCTTATCAGCCCTAAGCACGAAAGGCTTCGCAAATTCGTTCACCGGTATCTTTTCTACCTCTTCGTCTCTCTATCTTTCTCTATGTCTTGTTGATTTGTTTGGTTAGAGTTTTTTGATTTGTGGGTTGATTTGAATCTCAGTTGATTAGAGATTAGACGAACATGGATTCAGCTTTCGTTTCGATTTTGTTGATTGATTTTGGTTATGATGAAATTAATCATACTGTTACTGTCACATATCTAAAAGAAATGGATCATATGAAGTTATCAACTACCGTGCGCAGCTCAGTTGGAGCTTTTATGTGGGTCGGTTTGAACACATGCACTAGGTTTTTTGCACTTGCCAGTTTAAATCCCAATAGACTTTCTGTGAATATTCAAAAATATATAGAGGTTAATTCAGGAGATGGTTTGGGTTATGATTGAAATGGAAGGTATGGGGATGAGTCTGAAGGAGCTTGGTGGTTTTTCTATGGGTTTGTCATTGAATAAAGGAGAAAGGGAATGCCATTTCGTAGTTCAAATTTTACTTCCCTGATTTAGAATATATCGTTGCTTGTTGGGTATTACTTTCTTTTTGTTTCTATGAATTGTTGGAAGTTTGCTGTATGATTTAAAGTGACCTGTTGTTTGGTGGGGTTACTCCCTTATTTGTAACATGGAGGTGGAAGGTATTATGTTGAAATGCACGTGTTAGGGAGGTGTTGTTACGTAATGGTCAATTCGGGGGTAATTGGTTCTGTATTTTGATGTTTTTCTTGGAAGTGAAAGTGTGCTGGTAGTGGTTGTGTACATAGGTTCCACTGGTTCTTCCATGGTAAAAACATTATCATAATGCTGATATTGGAGACTAAAAAAGGATCCGATTGTGATTGTGAAGCCTGGTGAAAACTAAACCCACCAAGTTAGTGGTAACCCTTGAGCTTTAATGAAATCCAAAAGTAGATATATGACAGTTGCTGTTTTGCTTAATTTGACACTTCCACCAGTCAACAAACCTTGCTGCCTCTCTTGCATACATCCTTTTCCTGATTGATTGAAATTTTACACTTACATGATAATGTTATAAGATTCATCATCACTTTGATAACCACCAAGTTCCGTTCTCCCTCTTGGTGTATATGCTCTGCTATTTCCGTACTTTTTTGTGCAACTTATGTTGCTGTCTGTGTAACTTGCTTTAATGTTATAACTAACGTTTTGCCATGGTGAGGTCAAGAACATATGTATAATTATTATGGTCCATCATACACAGCAGCTTCCTCAGAGGTTGTTGTATTTAAATTCTTGGAAGCCTTTGCCCATGCAGATTTGCTTCTCAGTGTATTGAGCCATGTAACCTATTTATTCTAGCCTCAAAAGAAACCCTGTCCTTCCTCATAAGTATTAATAACTGTTCTCCCTTGGTTGATCATATAGTTAATATGTCACTGCTCATTCATAAATTTATATGAACATCATGTTTTTTAGGAGCATTTTTCAGTGTTGTAGAGAATGGTTGTTTACCATTTTTCAGTGTCGTTAGTCCTGCCTAATTAGGCTACTATCATAAAACTCCTATTTCATCTAATACTGTTTTTTTTGTATCTTTAGTGCCTCCGCTGTCATTGCAAAACCTGATACTTTGCTTCTTTCCTGTCTTGTCCCCTGCACAGTCGAACACGCGCTGTATTTGATGTAGCAGTCAAGGTTCACAAAAACATACAAGAAAGAGACCTAGAAGTCGGTCGGAACCTTGGTAACAGGATCCTGAGATGGCTCGACAGAATGAAACCATCAGCTCACATACGTGGCCCTCCCACCAGTGAAGCCAGCAGTGGTGCCAGATCATTCACAAGCATGAAAAACCAGGCCACTAACTCACACCTGAAGACCACCAACAACATTCAAGCACCGAAACACAAGGACTCTGACAGACATTTATTTAGCTCCACAAAAATGTGGCCTAAATCCGTTTCTTCCATTGCAATGATGATGCGACCACCAAGGCCTTCTGGGACTGGTTCTCATACCCAGTTCAGGCACATCGCTTCATCTGCAGACACCGGGGCCTTAGTGCTGAGATCAAACTACCCTAGAGGTGGATGTGATGGAGTTGTGAGGAAGGACATAATGCAGTGGCTGCAAATGTGATTGTGGGCCTTGTTTGCTCACTGTATCTCTGTGGGAGGCTGTTCCCATACTGAAGTATGGAGAAAAGCTTGGTAGAAATATCATGTTTTTATGGCCTTGATTTTTTTTTTCCTGCCAATGTGTATAGTATTCAGCTCATTCCTAGAGGAATATTTTCAGTTGTCTGAGCACTGGTGCTGTTATGTCTTGATTGAAAAGGTAAATGTTAGGTTCTGGTGTAGTGTTTCATACAATGGCAAAGTATCATTTCCAAGATTTATGGAACCTTGGATGTCAATGCACAAGCACTTGGATCTTGGAAATGTTGTATAAGAGAGATTGATTATGTGAATGTCTTCATATTTTCTCCTTGCTAAGTTTTATTTGATTCATATTCGTGCCAAGTTGGGATGAGTTTTGAGGTGGAGGAACTTTTGAAGTCAATCTAAAAGATGTTCCGAAGCTTTTTTTTTAGTGACAAGATCTTCGATCTGGAGATCGGACTCAAATTTAGGTTGATCTGATGATCATGTTCAAGTCACATTCGATCATTTAACATGTCTTGTGGACACCTTAAATCCAGATGCTTACCATGATCGTAGCTTTGATGATATACGTATAACCATCTATTCATGAATCATGAAATTTTTCAAGAGATGATTTAAGATTAAGTAGAGAAAAATAAAGTGGACCAAGAACAAAATGACCCATATCGCAATTCAGGCCCAGGAATTCTGGAAAGCAGCGGAGGAAATGGCCTGAGTGAATTCCTCAAAGCTGATACGGCCATCGCCATCGGTGTCGGCCTCCTTGATCATTCCGGTGAGCTCCTCCGCCGTGAGCGCATGGCCCAGCTTAGCCATCGAGTGCGCCAGAGCCGGCGCCGTGA
>JAYMSW010004047.1:0-11425 GCA_036897725.1 Erodium texanum
GCAGCGGGAGCCCCTACCGAGCTCTCGGGGGGGTACAAGCCAAATCCTGCACGACAGGCGTAGGAGGCCTGGCGGACACCGGTGCTGCGGCGGCAGCTGCAGAAGCTCAGGAACCCGACGGCAACTCGAGAATTGGCAGAACTGTGTTGGCTATGGGAGTTTAAGAAGGATAGAATAGAGGAGAGCCGAGGAAGAGCACGACAACAACAACGAGACTAGAGGCTAGAGCTACCTAGGATTTCACGAGCTTGGTCTCGAGTGAGAGAAAGGAAAGTCAAGTATAATACTAGTGACTTCTAATTACCTTTTACGTAATTAGAGAATGGTATGTTTTGCTCCGCCACAAATATACTCAATATATTAATATTTATTATATTGTTAGTGTAACGTTTATAATATGTCGCATCGATATTGAACAGTTATAGTTGTAGGCGGTGGTTTAACCGCATAAATATGAGAAACAAAAAATGTTTAGATATAAAATAGGTAATGTAAGGAGAATTAACAAAAGATACTATATGGTGTATCAACTTCAACATATATCCGTAGGATAATGCATGGTATAAAAGGAATAAATGGCATAACAAATCGGCAACCTATTAAGAAAAACAACAATACCAACAACCCTAACCTTCAATTTTTCCTTATGAGAAACCAAACAAACCCAATCAACAAATCAATAATAAAAACATATCCAATCCTCACATTGAACGCCAGAAGGATGGATGCTGAAGCCATGGTATAAGTAGTGAACTTCCTTAAACTATTTCCAATACTTCAAATTTTGATGAAGTAAATTTATACATTAAGAAGCCGAACTAAACCAAACAAACATATATTCAAAACAAATTCAGGCCTTTACGAAGCATGATATATACCACGTGGCTTTAATAGGTTTTGTTTAGGATACGAACATGTACCATGTGCAAAAACATCTCTCAAACATTTTACATGTAAAATTTGAAGATACTTCATCTGGTGTTTGCTTACCATTCTCCAACTCATCTTCTCCCTAAAAAACAAATGAAGCAAGGAACTGGGTTTTTGTATTATGCATTACATATATTATTTACACGTTGCTACTTACATATATAACCTCTACCGCTTACCTTGTGCCATTTTAGATTAGGCACTCCATCATTTATATGCTGGCTTTCATCATTAAGTTTTCAACATTTTAATGTAATATAATTTTTGAATTGATTGTAGTTCTAGTTTACACCACAAGACTAATTTATTACATACACTAGTGATTGGTTATAATATGCTGATGATAAGCTAGGCCACGGCCGATGGGACCACTTCGATTTTTGGCCCAGATGTCAAACACGTTCCCAGTATTAGAAGTCCAAGTCTGCTTTTTGAAAAATTAGTGAGACAACTCACATCATGCATATCTATGACTATAACAAACATGCTGAACGTTTCAAGTCAAGTCTCCTCAATGGGACTGTCCCTCTGGCTTTGTGTATATAATATGTATGAACATGTTGCAGTGCAACAATTACACAGCAATAATGGCTATTTTCTCCATTCTTTTCTGCTTGACCTTGTTTTGTCCTTCACTTTATGTTGCTTCCGAAACCTCTCATGTTGCTCAGAGTCATGCCCTTCTCAAGTGGAAGGCTAGTCTTGAACACAATTCCCAATCCAACCTCTCTTCATGGTCCAATTCTTCAGCAACCATTGGTCCTTGCACGTGGCATGGCATTTCTTGCAACTCTGCCCACAGAAGTGTCGTCGGGGTTAATCTTTCCCAAGCGGGTTTGATAGGTACTCTCCGTGAATTTTCCTTCACTACTTTCTCTCATCTTGCATCTCTTGATCTTGGGGATAATCAACTTTTCGGTACCATCCCACCTCAAATAGGTATTCTTTCCAAACTCACTTATCTTAGTCTCTTTGGTAATGAATTTTCAGGCTCCATCCCTCAAGAAATAGGGAATATAAGATCTCTTGTTCATTTAGATTTAAGCTCCAATAACCTTAGTAGACACATTCCAGCTTCACTTGGTCACAAGACAAATCTTACTGAACTTCGTTTGGGTAACAATCAACTTTCTGGACTCATTCCAGCTTCACTTAGTCACCTAACAAATCTCACTGAACTTCGTTTCGATAACAATCAATTTCCTGGACCCATTTCCGAAGAGGTAGGAAACTTGATGTCACTTGTTATGATACAATTGTGGGATAATCAACTCAATGGCACTTTGCCACAGAATATTTGTCGAGGTGGACAACTGCAACATTTTTCAGTGCATAACAATCACCTTACAGGTTCAATCCCTAAATCCTTGAAAAATTGCAAGAGCTTAGTCCGAGCTCGTCTTGATCAAAACCAACTCACCGGGAATATTTCAGATGCTTTTGGAGTCTATCCAAATTTGACTTATATAGACCTTAATGAAAATAGGTTTTACGGGGAAGTTTCTCATAATTGGAGAAGTTGTACAAAACTTGGTGCTCTGAAGATGGGAAGTAACAATATCACAGGCAGCATACCAACTCACATTGGTAGTGCTACCCAACTTAACGAGGTAAATCTTTCTTCCAATCATATTGGTGGTGATGTTCCAAAAGAAATCAGCAAGTTAACTTCTTTGTCGCGATTGTCTTTGAATGGCAACCAATTTTCGGGTCCCATACCTCGTGAAATTGGGTTATTGACTCGTCTTGAACATCTTGATCTGTCTTCAAACAAGTTCAGCAACTCCATTCCTGAAGATCTTGGTGATTTGTTGCAATTACACTACTTGAACTTGAGCAGCAATCAACTTAGCCAAGAGATCCCGGTTCACATGTGGAAGTTGAAACAGTTGAATCTCTTAGACTTGAGTTGTAACTCATTGAGTGGAGACATCTCTTTAGAAGTTAGCAACATGCAAAGCTTGGAGACGATGAACGTGTCACACAATAATCTCTCAGGCCCTCTTCCATCACCGTTTAAGGAAATGCGAGGCTTGGAAATCGCTGACATATCCTTCAACGAACTGCAAGGACCAATTCCCAACAACAAGGCATTTCAAAATGCTTCATTTGTACAAGGGAATAGAGCACTGTGTGGTAATGTCTCTACATTGAAGCCATGCCTCACTTCTCCAAGTCGATCCTGAAGACACCACTTTGTTGTTGTACACTCCATAGTCTATTCTCTTGTGGCATTGGTTCTACTCGTATGTGTCTTGTTTGGAGTTTTCTGTGTTATGGCAAGAAGAAGAAGAAGCAGCAGAAATGCAAGCCAACCAGCAGACCAAGGTGAAGTAAATGGTAGAGAAATGTTCTCGATATTGGGTTTCAATGGGAAGCTTGTGTACCAAGAAATCATGTAAGCAACGGGAGGTTTTGATGATGAATATTGTATTGGGGAGGGAGGACAAGGCAGAGTTTACAAGGCTAGTTTATCATCCGGAGAGGTTGTAGCTGTCAAGAGATTGCACGCAATACCCAATGATGAGGTTGAGATGACGTACCCACCAAAGTTTGTAAATGAAGTCAGAGCATTGATAGAGATAAGGCACCGAAACATTGTGAGATTCTATGGTTTTTGTTTACATTCCCTGCACTCGTTTCTGGTCTACGAGTACCTCGAGAGAGGGAGCTTGGCAGCGATCTTGAGCAGTGAAGAAGTAGCTAAAGAGTTTGGTTGGGACAAGAGGATCAATGTTATCAAAGGAGTTGCTCAAGCCTTGGCCTACTTGCACCATGATTGCAAGCCACCCATTGTTCACAGAGACATCAAAAGCAGCAATGTTTTGATCGATGTTGGATTTGAAGCTCGCGTTTCTGACTTTGGTCTTGCTAAGCTTCTGAATCAAGACTCCTCCCATTTTACCGCTGTTGTCGGAACATATGGGTACATTGCACCAGGTATGCATGCAGTTAACTCAACTTCTTTTATTTTACACAATTTTCTTACAAGTTGTGGATCATCTTTGAATATTGACTGTTATGTTGCAGAGTTAGCATTGAGCATGAAGGTGACAGAGAAATGTGACATGTGTAGCTTCGGGGTGTTGGCATTAGAGGTGATAAAAGGAAAGCATCCCGGTGATACCATCCCTTACCTGTCCATGCCATTGGAAGACTTGTCGAGGGACATTGATATGTTGCTCAATGATGACTTGATGGACCTGCGCCTCCAAAAACCAACAACGGTTGAAGAAGGTGAACTGAAAACGATCACGGAGCTCGCAATTGCATGTCTGAGTGGCGATCCACATGCTAGACGAACCATGCTTGTTGTTTCAGAGATACTAGCAAAGAAGAGCAAAGTGAGAGAAATAGAAGAGAGGCTGGAAAGAGATTCCACACCACTCTTCTTCCGAGTTCACTGACCATGTCATGCATATGTTGCTGGCTGACTAAATCATGATCTATGAATGTATATTGCATGCATGTCTGAAATGTTGATCCTTCGTTCTCCATATGTAAGTTAAGTTCTTGCAGAAGTACATGGATGCTACTCCACATGTTAAGTATAGTGTTATCTTGTAGAACAACATGACAATATTAACCGTAATTATAAACGTATACAATACAAGTAAAATCGCATATTAATGTAAGAGTCAGACAAAGCGAATTGCAAGACATACCGGATCTCAAGCTGCTGATAAATCGAGGAAATCGGCGAGCCTGGTCATAAATGCACAAAGTAAATCGAAGAGAAGAATTGAAGCAAGAGGTCGCGGTACTCCTAAAACGCCCAAACCATAGATCAAATATGTCAAATACAAGCAATTATTGTTAGATAACTGGTTAGTCCATAAACGATAATATGAATATTAAATTAAATATAATAAGACTTTACAACTTGTTGTTCATCTGTTTTTCGAAATCCGTTATGGTAGCAATTTTGGAAGACCATATTTGGAGCTAAAACCTCCAATCGATATGTTTTTTGTTGTGTTGGAAGGACTTTATGTCCTCTACAATTTTGTAGTTTTGACCAAGACGCAATTCAGATGGGAAGCACGTTGTTCGAGCCAAAATATTTCGGTGCACGGTATTGGAAATCTCTCGGTCATCTTCTCTATCTTCTATTCGAATGATTTTCTTCGAGACGTGATAAATCACTTTCCTTAAGACGATAATTACCCTGTATGAGTATTCGTCTCCCAGGATACAATGACGAGCGATATCGAATTACTACCGAGTTTTGAGAATCATCATCCGAGTGAAGATTGAGCGATTTAGGACTTCGGAGTCAAAAAAGATAGTATTCATTCTCCATGTTTTTCGTACTAATAATAGAAAAGAATGATAATAAAATCTAAATTTGATTGTACGAGGAAGGGGAAGAACGAAGAAATAAAAACCACTAAAAAAAGAATTAAACCAATTGTAACAAGTTTCAAAAACAAAATGTTATAAATAATAAATACAGTAAATTAAAACCTTTGATATCAATATCATTTAATATATTTTTATTTTTTCAATAATTAAAACACCTCAAACCCATCGGTAGTGTCGCCGTGGGGTCAAACACACCTAGCTGTGGCTTGGGGCTCACACACAAGCAGGGGTCATTTTGATACGTCAGGAATTTTGAGTAATAACTGTTTTTATTTTTCTTGAAGATATAATTGTTCCCATTGATTGTGGGCTGAATTTGTTTAAGAAATGTTCTTTTTATTACATCACCAACCATCTTCCAAATCATTGGTGGTTATTCCATTGTTGATATATATATATATTAAATCTATAGTAATTATATAGAATTTTAGTCCTTTTCCATCTTTTTTTATTGAACCTTTAAATCTTATTAATTATTTAAGATATCACTTGTGATTTTATTTTTTATTATCATCGTCTTCTAATTTTTTGATGCATCGTGAAAAAAAATTTATAATCGACAAATAAGTTTTTTTTTTTTTTTTAAATTCTTAACTTCTTTTAGAATTAGATGCTATTTGCTGGTTGAGAGAGTAAGAAGAAAAAAATAGTGAAATTAGAAAAATTAAGATTTCAAAGATAAAATAATTTGATATCTTAAAAAAAAATTCCATGTGATACAACAAAATATTTTAGTGTTAGATAATACAATAGTAAAATATTGAGTATTGTTTTCTGAGGTAATTTTTGTTAAGAATGATTTACTGGTGAAACAAATTTTAAATTGTAAGTTACAAAATTTATTTGTATATTTATTTTTATTTATACGGTAATATAATTTAATTGAAATATACTAATGAGTAATTTATACCAGCAGTACAACAAAAAACTTTTCAAAACAAGGGGCTTACAAATAAGTGCTACTTGGGGCTCTAAAATTCTAAGGACCAGCCCTGCTTATCGGATTCTAACCGTTTTTCACAACGACCGCACGACATGCACCAACTAAATACCCAACCATCACAATCTCCCCAGGTTCATAGTTGAGCGCGACGTCTTAACTTCATCGAAGTGATTGCGCGTAACAGCCACAAAGCATAAAAGGGTAAAAAAAAAAAGTGATTAAATCGAATGTATTTTTTTTCTTTGATATAGGCCTCCTATGTCTTAGTTTTATAGATTAAAATTACATACTTATTTAGTGATATATTTTTATATCTTGAATATGTGAGAGGTTTCATATTCAAATTTTCTGATTTCTAGCTCCATTTGGTTTTGCATAGTGTTCGTTCTAAGGAAGGAATACGTAGAACCAACACGCCACCTACACTTGCGACCTCTCTCACCTTCCCATCCTTAATTTGTTTTAATACCAAAAGAAAAGAATCAAACTAACACATGCACTTCTTCAGATTCTTGATTCACTCTCACGTAACTTTCTGACGAACTCCACATTTCTCCCACCCAAAATGCTTATATTATACCAAATTACGGTTCAACTTGTGACTAGTTACTGTTTGCTAACCAATCCATGGATTTGTTACACAATAAGCAAATCCGTTTGGCTCTTGTACTCGCCGGCATTCTCGCCCTAACCATCACAAGTACGTGTCTCATTTTATTGTCACAATGACCATGTTATATTAAGCCCGTTTCAAAAATATCAAAGTTGGTTGACTTAATGGTCAAGAGACGTTAATGAGCTCCTAATAAAGTCTTTTTTTGTTGGTATTTTGCAGCTGAAAAATGGCAACAAATGGGTGACTATGAAACTGCATCACGCAGAGGAAAACTCAAACTCCTAAACTGCTTCGACATGGGGTCGGGGACCATATCTTGCACGGTGAAGGAGGGAGTGAAGCTATACTTCTACTTCCACAACATCAGAGCCTCGTTCGTGGAGAAGGTGAGGCACAAAGCAATGGAAGCAACGCTTGTGGACGCGTTGGGACAAGGGATGTCCCCAAGAGACGCGGCCAGGCAAGCGCAGCGAGACGGAGAAAAGGCTGCGAGGCTGGCGAAGAGAAAGGCAAGGAACATTATTGGGCCCTTGGTGTCTTCGATGTGGGACTTGTTGGAGGTGGCTTACTATGGAGGTAGCAGGATGGAAGGGATCGTTAGGGGCTTTGGGACTTTGTGTGGGACGTATGTGGGAGGGTTCGTGGGAGAGGAGAGGCTTGGGAGGGTTGGGTATGTTGTTGGGAGCCATTTGGGGAGTTGGTTTGGAGGAAGAGTGGGGCTTATGGTGTATGATGTCTTGCATGGGTTCGAGTTCTTGATTCGATTTGTTGTTGGTGCTGAAAATCATAATACTCCGCCCGGCTAGATGCGATCTGAGACACGTTCTGGTCACTGATGTGTAAATTTGTGTGTATAAACTGGGTTCATTCTTGGATACATTTTCTTGTGCTACAGAAAAAAAGGTTTAGTGACCACAGTGGGAGTCAAACCCACGCGCTAATCCATTGCGCTATGCGGTCTTGTTATGTTCCTTGATACGTATCCCTATGGTACCAAAATACACAATAAAATTTAAAAAAAAAGACCAAAGTGGGAGTCGAACCCACGACCTTCTGATCCGAAGTCAGACGCGCCAATCCACTGCACTATGCGGTGTTGTTGGCTTCTGTTTACAAATCATTTTATACAATAAATATATTCTAGTTGCACATAAAATACATCAATTACAAAACCAAGAATTAGCATATGAAGAAAAAAAAAAAAAAAAAAAAGAGTTACAATTAAACATTAGACATAAAATGGACATGGATTAATAGAATTGAAATATGTTTTCCTTAGCTAGCTTTTGTAATTATTTACGGTAATTGGTTTAGTTCTTTTTACTTTAGTTTTTGTTAAAACTCTTACATGTACTTCTTACTTATGTTTTTTTATTTTTTATAATATAGTTCTTACTTATCAAATCAATGCTGTTTTGAATCTTCCTTGAGCAAGATAAGATACAGGCTGATGTGAGATAAAAAATTATAATCACAAATAATTTTATTACCATTTGACTTAAAAAAATTCAAACCCACGTAATATTATTTTATTATAAGGAAATATTTGACATTGCAAAGATTAAACTAGCAACCACTGAATTAGAAGGATAAAATTACTCATTTTTATAATATTTTTGGAAATACATCAACGTATTTCTAATTTAGGAATTACTTCGGTGATTTTTTTAGAAACTAAATTATTACAAAATAAAGAAGCGTAAACGGCGTGTCAAATTGTCGTTTGGTTGTTTCTCCTTGTCTGTTTTTTCAAACTTGTGAACAGGCCGACTTTTAAAAACTGCATTAACTAACTGAGATGAGATTCAACCTTCCTCTATCTACAAGCATTCCAATTCCATACCTTTTCTCATCTTTTTTTGCTAATTGGTTACGTGTGGCTTTAGATCTTAGGTTGATTGGTGCAATTTTCCCCTAAATTCATGGATTTGCTCGCCAAGAGGCGAATTCATGTTGCAATCGGGATCGTCAGCATCATCGTTCTCAGCTTAACAGGTATGTATGTATGTATGTATATATCTATGTTCTTCATATATTTACAGATGTATGTATCACTGTACGCAATTATTCTCGTAATTTTGTTGGATTTGAGCCGTTTTGTGAAAAACCCGCACTCACAAGAACTGTGGGAACCGGAAAAAGGTGAAAAAGCTGGAATTGGTTGAGATGGGTTTTGTTTGGTTACTGGTAAAATTGATAGAGGGACCACAAATTTTGATATTTTACGTTGCTGTGTTGTTTTTAGTGTACTGGAAATGGGAAATTTGAGCTCAACCCAAGAGTCAACCAAATAACACTGCTCGGACTTGATTGGGGTGATTTTGATATGCTTAATTACCTTAATCTTGAGTTTTTTGTATTATTCATTATTTTTGGCCTTCTTCATGTGCATTTGTGTACAATGCTTTATGGAGATGGTGTAAGGTACTACATGTTTTTTCATGTTTCTGATAGGAGATAGTTATTTGGTTGAACTTTTCATCTATAGTTGATTGTTTTTTTGTCTGCCTGATATTGTTCTTAATACTGTATCATTCTGGTCCAATTCCGCTACAAAGACCATTTTCATGCTGTTTTTCATATGTTGTCCTTGACCTGTTCAAATTCGTTTATATAAAGAAGAAAAGTAGAAACTCATGCATTTAGAAAACTAGGATGATAATTGATAATCATGGAGCCAGATACACAGTATGCTGATAAGCTAGTTGCACAAAAACCCTCACATATACGTGTAAGTGAATTTCGGAGGTCTTGATTCTCAGTCTAAGAGGAAGAATCTAAATTCAATTATGAGGAAAACCTTATTTAGTTTTGTTCTCATTTAAGAAAGCAACTAGAGATGGTTAATGTCTCAATCACTCGAAACTGCTTACCTTGCTCATTCAGAGATTTCTGCTTTTCTGAATCTCTTGGAAGATCTGGAGGCTTGATGCAGAATTCTGATGTCATCTCAAAATTGCTTAGTACAGTTGATAGGTGCTTTGTTGCAATTAAAGGAACTTTTGCTGGCTATCTACATTTAGTGTTTGTGTTTAATGTTCATGCTCGTATGGAGGACTCCTCCTAAATTACTCACTAGGCTGAACTCAAAAAACATTATTTTGAACTATGAGAGTCCAATACTGGTAATGGAGCTTCCATTGCATTTTGTAATATCTCAGAAAATTCAGGGTGTCTGTTCAATATGCTTCTGTACAATCTCCAAATACAAGTCTCTCCTTCTTGGTCATTGATGCTCAGTCCACTCCATCTCTCAATGAGAACTTTTGTTGGTTTTGCTTTGCTAGTTCATGGTCATCCTTGATTAATTCTCAGCTTTCGATTCTGTTAATTCTATTACTAACATAAGGGAATTCTATATTACTACCAATTCCCTTATGTTGTACCTAGTTGACTAGTTCCTAGATTCAAGTTTGCTGTTTTGGGGTTCTGTACTTTTCTGTTTCAGGCTGGTTCCTCTTCTTTTTTCCTTAGATGACATCTAAAAGTTCTATCAATTCGAAGCTTTTGTAGCCTGCAATTTTATCCAGTTTGGTGTGTTTTGTTATACACCTGTGTACCCAGTTTATAAAGGTTAAGTTTTTAATTTTTTCTTTCTTATGTAGCTGAAAAATGCCGGCAAATGATTGGGGAAGAGGCTTCATCCCAGAGTGGGAAGTTTACAATATTGAACTGCTTTGACATGGGCTCTGGATCTGTTGCTTGTGGAGTGAAGGAAGGTGTGAAGCTCTACTTCTACAACATCAGAGCTGCACATGTGGAGAGAGCCAGACATGATGCAATTGAAACTGCACTAGTTGATGCACTGGGCCAAGGGATGTCCCCTAAAGAGGCAGCCTTAAAAGCCCAAAAAGACGGGGCCAAGGCAGCCAAGCTTGCAAGCAGGAAAGCCAAGCGCATCATAGGGCCCATAATTTCATCTGGATGGGACTTTTTTGAGGCCATGTACTATGGCGGTACCATCACAGAAGGGTTCCTCAGAGGCACCGGAACCTTGTTGGGCGCTTATGCTGGAGGGTTCTCGGGGGAGCAAAGGCTTGGGAGGTTTGGTTATCTTGTGGGAAGTCACTTGGGCAGTTGGGTTGGAGGCAGGGTAGGATTAATGGTTTACGATGTGATTAGTGGAGTTGAGTACTTGCTTTACTCTACACAGCCTGAAGAAACCGAGTCCTATCGAACTCTAGCTGATGACAGTTCTGAGTCTGTTGAATCCTCCGATACTAATAATGAAAGTCCTACCGATATGAACTCTGAGGTTACCGAAGAGACTGAATCTTTTGAAAGCTTAGAGTCGAATGTTTATGAGTCTCCTGTTTATGAGAGCTTTGTAACATCTGAAGATTCGGAGTTATAAGGTGAATACATTGAGCTTCCACTAAATTATTTACTGTATGTATGTGCCGAAACTAGCTGTACGTTTTAGTTAGTAACTTATGTTTGCGTATGAATTGTTATTCTCTTTGTCTGATACATTGATTCCTTTTCTTTGAGAAGTAAATTATGAATACTAGGACAATCAAAACTTGACTTTGCCGATCGGGATCTGTTCTTCTTTCTTTCTCTCTCGCGAA
>JAYMSW010004048.1:0-11424 GCA_036897725.1 Erodium texanum
TTGACACATTCATGATTGCATTATCAAACTAGTAACACATTCTCTATGAAAATTTTGCCCCAAGGATGCAAGTATCAACATTTTTAAGCACAGTGTACCTAACTACTAATCTTTATGTGATAATAAAGGAAATAAATATTACCTGCACAAGCAGCTCAGTTTTCAAGCGCCTACTTGCTTCATGCTCGCTGCTTCCTCCACCACGTTGACTAATGATTGCATCAATTTCATCAAGAAATATGGTTGATGGTGCATGGTGCCTTGCCAAGTCAAATAGTACTTTCACTAACTTCTCTGAGTCACCTGCAATGCCAAACAAACAATAATCAGCCAAAACAATCTTGCACTATATACCTTTAAATTCCATGTCCTTATTTTGGATGTGAAAATTTGTTTGGGCCTAGAAATGTTGAAGCTGCAATGACCCTTTTTATTAGGCCCCAAACTGCAAAACCACATGGGCCTAACCACAAGATGTGGGACAGGCCATTACTATTGGTATATGGGTAGTTACCCATCCATAAACACTGATAGGCCCATGGGCCAACTTACTATCTAATAGAGTCTGTCAATGCCTATTAGTGTAACCTACCACGCCATTTGCTGACAACAGATGATGCTGAGATATTGAAAAATGTAGTATTGCACTCAGTTGCCACAGCCTTAGCAAGCATAGTCTGCAACATCATAATGGAAGAAGCAAAGTTATAAACCAAAATGAAACTTGACATGAAGCAAGTACCAAGTGACAGCTTTTCCATGGATAAAGGAAAAACAAAGAAATGTCAATTAGAAATATACAAATTACATTAATCCAAGATTTCAAACCTTTCCTGTCCCTGGAGGACCAAAAAGAAGAATTCCTTTCCATGGTGATAGCAGACCTGTGAAATACCTAGTAAAAAGATCAGCAAACCAGTATCTCAGTTAGGTATGTAGTAGAACACAATTTAGTTACTAAGTACCAAGAATTAAGATAATGTGGGTGAATAAATATGTGTTCACTGACACAACATACTTTGGATACTTTATCGGCATGACAACGGCTTCTTTGAGTAAACGTTTGGCATTATGCAGCCCCTTAATGCTATCCCACTTAACATCTGGACTCCCACGAATTATATCCCTGCACCAAAAATATGCAACAGAGTGAGAAGAGGTAAATACTTTTTCATAAAATAAATCCAAATTAAAATTTCCAGCTGAAGACACTAAGAATGTAGTAATAGTAATTATTTGGACATAAACACATTTATGACTCACCTGCATAAGCTCTCTGCTAAAGCACGCATTTCTGCAGATTCAAAAGGAGGAAGCAGAGACTTTTGGCTGAAAAGGCAACACCAGGAAAATTCAGCTACTCAGCAAAGATTAAAGTGATCAAGAACATCATAACAGGAAATGTGATTTATCTTCTAGGGTTATACATTGAATGAACATTATAATGCATTGGTTGAAACTCAGATACCCAATAAATGAGTGCTTCCGAGTTAAGAGCTCAAGACCACATGAGTGTAGATCTTGCAGCCCAGAATGTGATTATTATCCTCAATATCAATAAGCTGGTTCATTAGCTAATGTCTAATGAAGATGGTAGGTAACCGCTGCAGACACATTGCTTCTTTTTTTATGACTAAATTTGATAATATGTCCAGCTCCAAACCAAATTAACAGCCGCTAAGTTCCCTTGCAAATCCATCAGCAAATAGATGTTTGGTTCATATAATAAAAAGTAAAATGGGCTAAGGAATTCTTACGGTCTCGCACTTGTTCCATTAGAGATAACCCCATTGGAGTTGGTTGAATTGCCCTGATGAAATAAACCAAATTTAGGCAGGTATAATTGTGGACCGGAAAAAAAAATGGGCAGGCTGGTTATACATGAGTTAGTAAAGTACTGAACCGACACATCACCACTCAATGAATTAAATACAGTACCTGATTGCGATATTGCTCGTAAATGGCCATATCTGATGTATTCGTCACATGCCCATTGCCGTTTGATGTTTCGCCAGATAAACTCCCATTGCTCACTTCTTTATCCTCAGCTTGGTTATCCGGCAACCTCTTTCTACCAAACTTGGCATCATAAAATATCTTAAATTCCTAGAGATAAAGATATTACCTCAAATAAATGGATATCTCTTGATCCAACATTCATCAGATCAAATTTTATCACAAGTCAAATACATTAATCTAAATGCATAAAGTATATAAAGATTCGACCAACGTCAACCTCACCATCAGAAAAACAAAACAAGCTTGATAATTGACAGTAACGGCATACATTTTTGAAGAAAGAGGGAGTAGAAACCTGACCAATGTTCTTTGTTTTCATAACCACTAAGTAAAAAGTAACTAATCTATATCTCTGTTTGGTTGCCTGGAAAATTAAGGAGGCCAAAGTTGTCATTTTTGTAAATTTTGCAATCCTTTTACAAAAACCCAAAAGTTTAGCATTGTCCATCTAACCCAATGGCATTTCTATTGATTTCCTCAAATAAGCACTTAAGATCCAAGACTTTCACTTCCTGCAATGAATCTGGCAGAGATTTTTCCAAGATGGAGACCGAGAGACCAAAGCAATACAACTAAAATTCACAAACTAGAACTAACCCAGTTCTTCAAAGTAGAAAGTGTACTAAAATGCAAAACCATGTAGTACCATTTCCAAAATCCCCTTCTTTCTCCACTAAAGAGAACCATCATAGATAATTAGAAAAACAAATTCTCCATTGAATTCCTACACTTTCTCAGCTAGTCAAACAGTAACAGACATAAAGACCGATACACCAAACCAACACACCTACATTTAGTAGATTCTGTGACCAAGTCCAGCATACTATTCAAACAAAAAATTCACATTACTCACAGTATTCCCTACATTTTCTAGGCATCCAAACAGGTATAAAAACAAAGAGCTAGATTCAGAAATTGACATAAGAGATTGGATCGATAGAGAAAGGAATTATACCATAAACGACCAGCGAGTCTGCGAAGGTTCGTCGTCGGCCATGGCGATGGTAAAATTCACAGTCGCAGAGCTACGAGATCAGAGATCCCTCTCTCCCTCACCCTCTCCTTCTCTAGAACAATCGAGTTCGATAGAGACTGAAGAGAAAGAGCAAAAGAGAGAGAGAGACGAAGAGGTAAGGAAGGACAAGAGTTGACTGATATAGCCAAACAGAGAGAGATTGAGAAAGCAAGCACGTGCATCATGCAAAACGACAACAAAAGCATATCTGAGGCAGCGTTTTTGTAACCTCTCCGCATCAAGTAAATGGCCTACCTAATAGGCCTCCCCAGGCCCAACCCTTACTTCAAAACCCTCACCTACCTTTGGGTTACCAACCACTTGGGCCTGAAAGCCGACCATCTTACAAAGCCCATCCAATACTATGAAGTGACATATATGTCTAAAACGTGTTGAATCAAATTTATATTTTTAAAATTTAACTCGAAAATAAATCATTTGGTTAAAGTTCAATTCAACTCCAACGAGTTTTATATAACAAGTTTAACCTTTCAAACTAAAACTGGACTTATTTTACTAATCATATACAATTTTAATTACATTTTACTATAATAAGGTTCAAATTAAACCGTGTTTACAAAATGTCTTAAACAGAAAGGAGATCATAAAGCTGGTTTGTAATCGCTTCATTACTAGTCTTGACAAGAACCTAACGTGACAAAGATTACAAAACTCAAATCGTTATTGTTCCCAAAAGTAAACATTTAGCTCATTCAACGTGAATGTTAAATTTGGATAAAAGATAAGAAACCACCACGGATAATGGGAAAGACAGACTCTAACCCGTCCACGTGTAAAGTATTCGGACAGCATCGTCGGACGGAATAGAAATTGAAAAGCGTGTCAGATAGTACGGCGAGAAAAGAAACACAACACGTGCGGAAAAAGTTAAAAACCTTTGACCCCATGGGTAGGGTAGGGAAGACTCGCTTAAGTGAAGGGCAGCGTGACACGTGTTCCATTTATTTAAGCACGTGTCTTTCTGTTTTTGGTGGGCGCTGAAACCAACAATATCAAATGGACCTGGAACCTCAAAAACCACAAGATGTTGCAAGTTGCCTGAATCATGAATCATCATTTTCAGCCATTGTCCGAAAATTATTGTCTCTCTGGTCGGATTGCATGGCTCTCTTCAGGATTTATATCTGGTTGTCTTATTTATGGTTAGTGTCCTAAGTTGAAGTCATTTATGTTCATGAGATAACACATAGTTCACATGAGTTTTTATTACACCCTATTAAATATCCGTTTAATTTTTAAATAATGGAGAATCCTTTTTAAAATAGTCTACCCTATATATGTAACCGGACATCAGGCTTACTTATGAGTCAATTGATTTGTTTCCATTATAGGTTACAAGACTAAATTATTCGCTTTAGATTAATAAAATATCAAACTGTTATAATCTATCGTCTTATTTTTTTTTTTAATGATTCTCACACAAAATTTCTGCTAATAACCCATCAAATAGAGTAAGATTCACCAACTCTATTTTGTTCCATGTACTTGCGCACAAAGGCATGTACGCAAGTACATTCCAAGAAGTTAACGGGACAGCATCTGTCCGAAAGATATGAGTGTGGACCCAAAAGAAATCAATTAAGTTCGGATATTAGAGACCAAAATCAGTACAAAAATGGAGGAATATGTTCTCATTACAAATTGAAATCACATTAATGGTGAAATTAGGCTAAGTGACTACAATAATATATATATATATTATTTACATTTATGCTATGGAAAAAGATGTCTAACGTGGGTGGAAACTGGAAAGCATATTCTAATAATAATGTTTGACCTAGTACTTATATGTGCTTTTCTTTATCGTTCTTATTTTTAATAGATGCTTCATGCTAGTTTATATTTATACTTTCTTTTCATACAAAATAAAGACAATCAAAAGTGAATATCTTGATTGTAATATATATATGGGAGAATGTTTCGTCCTTAAATATGTTTTAGCCTTTATTTTTATCAGAACGTTATGAATTAGTCTATGAAATCATGTCCCTATCAAATTTACGGTGCATCTTGTGATATGCCATAATTGATGGGTTTGAATGTGACCATTGGTTGTGGGCCTCGTAGCTCCTTTCTGATGTAACATTTTCAATCTCAATATATCTAATAAAAAATAATTAGAGATAATATATAAAAGAAATGAGACGGGAAGAAAATTATATATCATATGGCTCCAACTCTAAGGGTCCATACAGTCCGTAAATGAGGGAATCAAGAAACCAAATAAGAGAATAACTTTGATTATTAGAAAAATAAAATAAAAAAGAAATATATAAAACCTATTGAGTGTCACAATCATATAAAAATATGTCGTATACATCTTAATTTATATTCTTATTATATTTTTGATTAAAATAATATTATATTAGTTCATATATTATTTAAATTCGTTTAGATATTATACAAGTTTCAACAACTCAATGTATCATCACTCCTAGCTCCTTTTCTAGGACTTTGTAAAAAAAGAAACACAATATTGTATGCAAATTTACATAAGAGGATATGCATCATACATGTGAAGGAAAGAGGAAAGTTTGTAAATAATTGGTGGACACATTTGATGGGAAATGGAGTCCCTACCTCCATAGCATTATAAGAAACCCACATTTGTCAAAGGTGGGGCCTTTATACTCCAAAACCATATAAGGTTACGAAAGTACAAAATAATTCATTCAAGAAATGATTGTTGTTACTTGAACAGTAAGATCAAGAATTTCATACACAGACTCTTAATATGCTTATGAAAATACATTCACAATAATCACGAAAGACAGTGCGTGACAAGCTATCATATTCAACTATCACGGGTGCATTTTTGACGATCAGTGAGCCCCTACATTTAGTCGGAATCATTGACAAATAAATATGTTTTCATTTCAATGAAGAAAGTATATAGAAGTAGGGCCTAAAAGTTGGGCATGACCACAACTCAATGACAATGAAAATGATGGATAGAGAGAGGTAGATAATGAAGTACACTTTGGATGCTCAAATAAGAATTCTCTTTGAGAAGGACTTTAATATTTGAGTTACCATCTTTCTCAATTTGCTACCCATAAAGTAGATTCTTTTTTATCATGAAGATGAAGCCTCTCTTATTTGTACTTGTTGAGACTTTCACTCATTTTGAACACCCAAAAAAAAAAAAGGGTTAATAATATAAATATCGATAGAGTATCTTTACACAATGATAAATGTTAAATAAAAGTTCAGAATATAAATAAATCTTGCCTTCCTATTTTATTATTTTCATTGGATAACAAAGAAACTACTATTGACTTTGTATCATTTTAATCCTAAAAGCTAAATAATTTGATTATGGGTATAGGAAATTGAACTAACCTTGTCAACAAGCATGCCTCTTCCTAGGCCACTAGTTAGATGCATAATGATTGTTTTTGTGTGTAGTTTTGAACAAAATATTGGTGAGGAAATTTGGGTAAACCTCAACTACCCATTTGCATTGAGCAAATTGT
Organism: Erodium texanum; assembly: GCA_036897725.1. Lineage (NCBI taxonomy): Eukaryota > Viridiplantae > Streptophyta > Magnoliopsida > Geraniales > Geraniaceae > Erodium > Erodium texanum. The sequence continues at coordinate 6,532 of JAYMSW010004048.1, forward strand.
TTGGTATGTGATACATACTTTATACATATACTTATAACTTGTTATGGAAATAATATATTGATTATTCTGTAAATTAACGTATATTGGTTGATGTTACTGTTTGTAAAAAAAAAGGTAATTTGAATACTCACAAAACTTTATATAGTGGGATCTTTTTTTTACACGTAGCTTTAAGAAAAAATTAACAATCTACTTGAGAAGATAATGATGATATTTATGGGGAAGTTGGTGATACTCTTAAAACCAGGAAACATATAAGAAGAAAGGAGAAAATAAACAAACCTATTTACTTCCTATATATAGAAAGGTGAGTGGACTTTTGAGACATATTTTTGAAGGTTTTGACAAGACAAAAACCTTAATTACATGCTTAAATTTAGGGGTCATTAGTCACTTTTTTCTTCTCAAATAACTCAAGCCTATTGTCAGCCAACTTGGTCTTGTATGCTGAATTTTTGTACTCAACCCATGTGAACTCATTGTACAAGCTCTCTCCCCCTTCACCCAATATTGAAGCCAATGGTGCTATCTTCTCCAACAATGGTGGTCCCCCAAAGTAAATCATTGACAGTCTTGACTTCCTATGGTCTGGCAAAACCCTATGCTTCACACTCTTAAACCTCCCATTGGTCGTCACCTGTATTTAAAACAAGACGGTTCAGTACACGAGACAAAATAGATTGTTTAACATGTACATTATTGTTTTTAACATTTTAATATTATTATTGTGACTCGAACCTTAATTACCTGGAAAGCGTCACCAACATTGATGAATAAGGAGTGTTGGTCGGGTGGGATCGAAACCCAAGAGCCGTCTTTGAGGCATATTTGGAGACCGGAAGTGTTGTTGGATCTGAGGACGGAGATGATATGTGGGTCGGTGTGTTCTCCGAACCCGACCAAGCTCCGTCCGGTCAATGCTTGGAGCTCCGGGCACGGAGGGGAGTGGTTGACCCTGAAACATGAATCACTCTTCTCGTCCCTCAAGAACTTGCTTATTGCATTTCGGGGCTCCAACTTTAGACCCTCTGCTATCAGGTCCAGGACCTCGTACGCCACCTCTTTCACTGCCCCTACATAATCCTCCACTGCTCTCCTATTAAAAAGAAAAAAACATGTTACATGACTGGTCCAGACAAATCCTATCCCGAGTATCCAAAATTTAATATGACCGAATACATGTGAAAATAAAGTTATGTAAGAATTATATTATGATTTGTCGACAAGAAACAAGGACGATCGAACAGAATTTCTAGATATCACGTGTTATCATATGAGTTTTAGAATCTGATTGTATATATGGGGTCAAACTCCATGATTTAATTTATGCGTACAGACTAGATGCACCAACTAACGGGTAGCATAATGAATAGACCAAAGTTCCACGTGTCAAACTCTGATACCATGTATTTGTTATCATATGAATTTTAGAATCTGATTGTATATGTCGGGTCAGACTCCATGATTTAATTTATGCGTACAGACTAGATACACCGACTAACGAACATAATGAATAGACCAAAGTTCTACATGTCAAACTCTGATAACATGTAACATTTCAAATCATATTGTACATGTAGGTTAGATTTTAGCGTAAAGTTAGACTCGTCAAACTCCCTATCATATAAATTTTAAATTCAAACTTGGATCAACGTTACCTGAAAATTTCGGGGTTTGATCGGAAGACGGAGAGGGTCTTGAGGGAGATAGTGTCGGGGTTGGTGTTGAGGAGGATGTATTCGATCCAACCCACATCGCCGTTGGCTCCGATGCGCTTGCTGCCGTAGCCAAAAGGGTCGGGAGGGCCGGCCAAGTCCTTCTCCGGCTGAGGAGAGTTGAAGAAATCGAGGGCCTGAGATTCGAGCCTGGTCATGAGCTCCATTGGGACTCCATGGTTAACAACCTTGAAGAACCCGAACTCTTCGCAGGTCTTGACGAGGATGTTCTTGGCATGTGGGTCGGAGAGGTCGATGACGGGGACGCCGTGGAAGACTGAGACGGGTTTGGTGGTGCAGGTTTTGATCGGAGAGAAGAGGTTTAATGCTGGCTGAGATAGAACCACCATAGCTGAGAATAAGAAGAAGAAGAACAGAGGAAGGTGAAAGAGAAAGAGAAAGAGAAACAGAGGTTTTAATGCAAGAAAATGAGACACTTTGAGCTCTTTTTATACTACTTTTTTTTTCATTTTCATTTATTTTTAAAATCTCATTTTCCATGTAGCCTATCTAATATGTATTTTATTCCAATTCATTAATTGAGTTTCTTTTTTAATAAAAAAAAACACGACACTTGGTGAAAGGATATCTTATACTAGTCGTATCATGTTTAACATTATTAAAATATATTTTATTAGTCTCGAATTTTGTTTACAATCAAATGAGGGTAGATAAAGTTTACCTTAGAATTATGTTCGAAAATAATGAATAAGGTTTAAATGCAAGCCCGTTCGTTTAGTTGTAAATATAAAAATTTATATATTTATAACGGATATAAATCGTAATATAAAAAAATATATTAAATCCTAACATATCGTGCTTAACATAATTAAATTTGAACTTAAATTTTTTATTAAACAAATCTAACTAAATGAATTCTAACTCAACAATAACAATTTCAAAAATAATAATATAAAGTATCAAAGCCAAGATGTTTATTAAAAATAATGCATATATGTGATCTAAAACTACCACATAAAGGGATGATAAAATATTATTTTTGGTACGTTAGACAAGTAATCAGAGGTATGAATTATACGAACCACGTTATATGAATTCACGTAGGAGTGTAGGACACCCCAACGGTAAAATAATAATTGTTATGAAAACATATACGTACACTTTGATTATGATAACATACCAATTAGGAGTAAAATATGTAAAATGAATAAAATATATTCATCAATAAGCTATGCATGGCATTAAGTCAAATCAAGAAGATTCTCTAATAAATTTGCTCATTTCTAATCTTTCTTTATCGTGCATGGTAGAAGGAATCGTGTCCTTCTCAAATTGACAATTATGACAAATTGTTATATAATTGATCAAATTAATAATATTTAACATATTGTCAAAAAGGCACAATAACATAAATAAAAATGATGAACTAAAGTAGTAGAGGTGTCTAGGGTCGGGTTGATCTGTTTTGGAGTAAAACTTAATGTTATATGGACAATGATTGTGTTCTTGATTAATCCATTCTATATAATATACAATTATAAATTGTTTAATTTTTGTATTATTTTGAATTTAGATTTTTATAATTATGTTTAGTTAATTCGATTCGTTATATTCTCATATGTCTTTACACTTATAGATATTCATATGAATTATTAATTTTTCGTACGGACATTGTGAATATGGATGAACATGACAAAAGAGCATGTAACACACTTGTTTTGTGTACATATTTGTAGACACACATTAGAGATGTTATTGCTACAACTACCTCTAAAAATGTTATCACGACGTCATATATCGTTATCGGACGAGACACATAAATTATCAAAGTCCAAGGTGTGAGGGCAAGGTCTTGGATGTGAAGGTTGTGACTACATGAGCAGTGATGACAAATAATTGGTGACATATTTTAGATGTAAACTTGGTGCCCAATAGTCAATTATGTGGTCACAACTAGCCCTTATCTATACACAAAAAAATATATGGACAGCCTCCGAGCTTACCTCATTATTACAAGACAATATATTAAAAATTTATTGAATTTTGTTCTAATGATGTTAATAAAAAAAATCCTATGTTACTCTCATGATATCATACTATTCATGTGATGTACTGCTGAACTTCCCTCAACATATGAGACATTACCCTTGACCTTCTATGAACAAACTTTGAAAAATATATTGAATCATACAGATTTTGAAGTAACACATATATGTAAAGTAAGTTTGATATGTTTTATAGACTGACCTGATGTGATATATATATATATATATAAAGTAATTCTGATATTTTTTTTTTGGTTGTATAACTAAACATCTATATATAGATTATAACAAGACTGGACTTCAATTTATAAGTAAGATGTTTCAGAAAGAGTTGACAAATAAGTTAAACGTGTAGAATCAAACTTCTACATATAGACCAGAACAAATCAGATATGATGCCATGTAGGTTTTTAGAATATAGTCCATGTATCGAGTCAGTCAATTTTATCGGTATAGTCTGTAACCTAGATACGAAATTATGTTTTGCATGGAACAAGTTTGTATGGAGACTTAAACCAAACATAGTGGTACGGGACATTTGACCTAGTGTGAACAACATAAAGTGTGAAGCTAAGAAAAAGTACGACAAATTAGGAAAAGGTATATTTTCTCAATCCATGTCCAAATCAAAACTTGCCTATCATCACAAGCATATGTTTTTAATTTTCCCATGACCAGTATTGTTTGTGGTATCCCTTGGAACACTCCTTACTTGTCCACTTGGGAACCATGCAAAATATTCAAACACATGTACATGTGACATATCAATTGGTCAAGACATATATGGTTCCTTAAAAGATATCACTTGTGCATAGTATTAGCCCATCTATTACCTAAATTGAAGGTGTAGTATTGGTTGCTTCTATTGTTTTGTAGATATGGATATGAGCAATGAACAAAAAGAAAGAAAACAAGAATCTTATCTCCTCTCACCTAACTTGTGATAATGAAATGTTACCTCTTATTCAACCTTTGCTATGAGACATGTTATAGTGTATAGTCTGGGATATGTATGATTGATTATGGATTTAATAAAATTTTAAACATCGGTTGATTTTAATTGTTAAACGTTTTATTAAACAAATCGAATGAATACTGCTAATATCATGCAACAATGATTTTCAAATATTATATTCCATCCACGTGAGGATAAATAATTATATATATATATA
>JAYMSW010004049.1:0-11422 GCA_036897725.1 Erodium texanum
CAAGGTTGCAACTCGACGCATCTCTTACCGAGGATTTTGTCTACTTTCAAAGCAAAGAGCAACTCTGGGATGTCCTCCGGCGAATGTTGAGTTGTAGAGAAGATGAAGGATAATTTAGGGTTTTTAGAAAAAAGTAACCAACATGGGCATTGCATGTGATCGAAAATGGAATATTCAGTCTATTTTAACGAAATATTCTATCAAAAAACTAACAGACGACCGTGGTCCATTCGTAGGGCACTAAAAAGACCATTTTGAAACTTAAGGCACATATACGAATGTAACTAATTCAAAAAGGCACTAAAAGGTAATTATCCCTAAATTAAATGAATGATACAAAATCAAATTGAGAAAATTGAAAAATAAATAAGGGTTAGTTAGGATTCGAGGGTTTGAGTTGGGGCTATAAGGTCGAGAGAGTTGTGTAAATCTAAAAATGAACAAAAAAGGATAATTTTGTTATTTTACCATAAAACCCTAACATATTTGGATGGAAAAGCTAACCATGTAAATTTTCGAATGTTTTGTGGATTTAAAAAATAAGACAAAACGTTTGAACACTTAAGTGAAAATGACATATATATGTTTGTACACTTAATTTTAATTAAATCCGGCATTAATTATCATCAAAAGTTAGTGCATCTGAAGTTGTCAGTGTGAATGCTTTTATGATTTCTCTTACATCTCGTCCTCTACTACCATTCTTCGTCATATTTGTTTTTAAAGAAATCCTCTTTTTTATTTTCAAATTTGTTTCTCCCAAACCAAAAGACACACTAATCTATAAGAGCATGCAGGCTATTTAAATTGGACTATTCACTCATTTTTAAGGATTTTTGCGTTAATAGTCTATGCTAATGGAACAAGACTACTAGCATGGATTGTTAGCTAAGAGCCTGGGCTAATAGCTCGGGATGGTCACAAGAATTTTTTGATTATCTAATAGGGCATTGTCAGGTGTCTTAAAATTTTAGAATAATAATAATAATAATAATAATCCAACTAAGGCTATTCCAGTTGTTTGACAAAATTTATTAGCTCAATTTTTTCAAAGAAAAACTTCACATAATGACTGTGGTAACGAATATTATTAGGATAGGACTGTCTTTATATTTTTGTATCAAAACATGACTGTATAATTTTTATGGTGTACCTTCACTCATTGAGTCAAAAAATACGTGAAAGGACAATTATGCACTCAAATCTACTTTGAGTTAAAAACAGGGAGAACTTTAGAAAATGATGGTATACTATCATAATTATCACAATACCTATGTTATCTTATATCTATATCAAATTAGGACCCTATAATATCGGATATTATCACGATAACTAAACTACCCTCATTTTTTTAATATCAAAATAAAAATTTAATTTTTAAAAAATTATATTCTAAAATTTGAATTTTATATCCAAAATTAGTTTTTTTTTTATTTATAAAAAAAGATAGAGTTTTTAGAAATATTTAAAGGTACAAAACATTATTATTTTGATTTTTTTGAAAATAAATTGATTACAAAAACTTACAAAAATAAAGATTTATGACACATGACACACGTTAGTGTTCTTCAACCCTAGATATGAATCTGGTTCTCGCGACGCCAACATTAGGCTTCGTTCATTATAGCTTCCATCCTTGTTCCTTGCTCCTTCCTCCATTGCCTCCTTCTGGCACATCCCCTCTCATACCTTCACAATAACAACAACTCGTTCCCCTCTAGAAGATGAAGAACATGGATGCAGCCTTAGATCCTGGTGAAGAACTAGAGTGAGGTCTCGTCGTGGATATCTCGCCGAAGTTTATGGGGGTGGGGTTGAGAGTTTGGATTTGGGGGGTTTGTTCAAGGTAGGGAGGTTTAGTTCAGGGTAGAGTGGTTTTGATTTAAGGTTGGATAGTTTTAGTGTGGGGTTGAGAGATAATTTTGATATTTTAAAAAAATAAGGGTGACATGTACCACGCACATGACTAATTCTGTTAATTTTGACGGTGCACCTTAAAAATAATACACAATCTTGGCTTGATATAGAAATAAGATAACGGTTGTATTATGATAATATTCAATATTACACCGCCATTTTTTGAAATTCTCTCGAGTTTTAATTTGGGGTTGAGAGGTAATTTTGATATTTTTGAAAAATAAGGGTTGTATGTGTCACGTATGTGACTGATTCCATTAATTTTGATTGACAGTATGCTATAAAAATTATCTGTGGTCATGTTTTGGTACAAAAATATAAAACAGTTCTATTATAATAATATTTTTTTTGAAAAGCTATTATAATAATATTCGCTATTACAATCAAAACGTGAAATTTTCTATTTTTTTTATTTCTCTTTTATAAAATACTTTATTTTACTTTTCGATAATCCAGACGGAACTATTTGCATTGTTGATACTTTAAAGGGAAAATTTCACTTAACTACACTTATCTATTAGCGAAATCTAGAAAACTACACTCACCTAATTTTTTTCATCTGACTTTTTTTTAATTTTTACCGTTAGTCCCAAAACATATAAAAAGTCTAAAATACTCTTCAATAACAATCAAAATTTCAAAGGAAAAATTTCAGTTAACTATACTTATTTATTAATGAAATTCAGATAACTACACTTACCGATTCTTTCCATCCAAAATTTAATGGTTTAGACTAACGGTGAAGATAAAAAAAAAATTAAGTATAATCAAATGAAAAAAAAAAAAAAGGTAAGTATATAATTATCTGAAATGCACTCATAACATAAGTAAGCATAGTTAAATAAAATTTTAGTTACTTTAAATTCAAACAAGCACCTAATCCCTAGCTGCATCTACTTCGATCAGGTACGTTCTTAAACAATGCGTTTCTCTTCTCTTCTTCTCCGGAAGACCATCTGCAGGCAACATGTAACTGCCTGTGATTTGGGTATCTGCCTACTCCCCCAAAGTTTAAGGTGTTAGTTTTGAATTTATCGTGATTTTGGTATCTTTAGAGTTTGGGGTCTTGGTTTTGATTGTGATTTGGGTGTCAAAGTATAGGGTTTTGGTTTTGAATTGATTGTGATTTGGCATTTGGGCACTCTGAAATTTGGGATTTTGGTTTTGAATCGTTTGCGATTCGAGTATATGGGTTGGGTTCTCTGAATCATTAGACGGAAAATTAGAGGTGTGAAGTTTCTCATTTATGCGCATTTCCCGCCCATTATTGGCTGGCATTGTGTGGCATGCCTCGTCTTCTAGTTATATATTTTTAATGCTTGAAGGCATGTTTATGTTTCAATCAATCACAAATCGAGGTATTAACTTGTGCTTGAAGACATGTGATTGGTCATGTGTTGAATCCATCCATGAAAGAGATTGCATATTGGACCCCAAAAAAGATAGCATACCCCATGTTGTTTGAATTTTGCTTCTATGTTTCTGTGTTTGATAGCAGATTGAGTTTCTGAATTTTGAGTGTAGCAATGCTAACCACTATTACTTATTTTGTTATTGGTCAGTTTTAGGGTTTTGAACCAAACAAAGCACTGATATTCCATAATCCTGTAGTCTGCATTTTCAGCTTAGTTCCCCATTCGTAAGATGCCCTTATCAACTTACCCATGTTTATTTTCCTTTTGCTAGTACTTGATTACTTTCACTTTATTCTGTAAAGGCCCCATCAAATTTTAGAAGAACAAAATCATCTGCAGCCCTGACTCCTATAGCTCCTATATTTTTATTGAATTGCGCTAAGAGTGCTGCTTCAGGGCTAGGAATCGTTTGAATATTTGAGAAGTGAAAGCTTTGTTTTTTAGGTACCCATTTACCCATGTGCTTATATTTACTAGAAATTGCTTGAAACAGTAGTTGTATGACTGATGCATTTCTATTTGGCTCTAGAGATGAGCTATCTGACACACTGATTGCTGTTTGGTTCAGGAGGTGCAATGATAAAGGTGCTACAGTCGTTAATAGGGGCTTATCTCTGTTTGCATGGACGAATCAACATTTTAGTAATCTAGTGGTTTAGTTTATATTATACAACTCCTGTAGGGTAACTTTGATGGTGGGAACTCTTGAACACCTGGAATATTATGATTTAGGATTACTGCTGATTTTCTTCCAGATGATTAATCAAGGGATATATATCTACTCTATGTTTCCTGGGATAGTGATATTTCATCACCCGTAGGTTTCCTCTTCTGCATATATTTGTTGATTTCTATGTTTGGAGTGATACCCATTTTCCAATTATTTTACCGGCATGGTGGTAGAATTGTTGTAATTTAGATTCTGCACTTGATTGCAAACGTTTTATGATCTAAATTGTTGATGTGGTGAACCAGATCTTTCTTTCATATGGCGGATTCAAGTGTGATTCCTCAGTCAGAACTAGGAGACCCCGAACAGTCTAAACAAGAGGAACCCCAACAGTCTGAGCAAGGCAAGACTCATACTTCATTTGTGTTTAAATGTCTCAGTATCGTATTTTCTGGTCCTTTCATTTCTATTATTGTTGGGTACAATAATTCCTCTAATTTTTGTCCTTTATTTTCTAGTCTGCAGTTTTTTCAGAAAGCCAACAAAGAACAAAAACATTCGGAAACGAACCATAAATGAAGATGAAGATGAAAATTCGAAGACTGAAGGTTCAATGTTACTGAATGATAAAAGGACCCAAAAAGTTGACAATAAGCTATTTTTTCCTACTGGACTATGGAAACGCACCTCTAGTGAGTCTAGCAAAGAAACAGAGAAACCAATATTTCATTATCAATCTTCGAAGGAAATTCAGGTCCAACATGACAGTCGGGCGACAGCAACTCTTGAAACAGAGACCGAGTTTTCAAAAGATGCTCGTGCAATCCGTGAGAGAGTTCTCAAGCAAGCAGAAGAGGCTGTGAGGGGAAAAGCCAAGAGTTCCGGGGATGAAAAACTGTACAAAGGACTTCATGGTTATACTGATTATAAGGCTGGGTTTCGAAGAGAGCAGACAATTGCTAGTGAGAAAGCTGGAGGGTCACATGGGCCTCTCAGGACTTCTGCTCACATCAGGACCTCGATGAGGTTCGACTATCAACCGGATATTTGCAAGGATTACAAAGAGACTGGTTACTGTGGGTATGGCGATTTGTGTAAGTTTATGCATGACCGAGGGGATTACAAGTCTGGCTGGCAGATGGAGAAAGAGTGGGATGAGGCAGAGAAGGCAAGGAAGAAGAAGTTAGCTATGGGAGCGGGTGATGAAGATGATGGAGATTTTGACCAGAATGAGGATGATGATGAAGATGCATTGCCCTTTGCATGCTTCATCTGCAGGCAGCCTTTTGTGGATCCTGTTGTAACCAAGTGCAAGCACTACTTCTGTGAGCATTGTGCTTTAAAGGTAACCACTTTATGTTTACTGATTTTGAAATATATATAGATTTTGCTATCATCATGAAAACTGACTTGGTTCTATATGGTTTTTCTTTTTTTTCTCCTTTCTTTGTTATTGGTTTAAATGCAGTTATTTTTTACCATTGGTTGGTAATGGTATCCACATAAAAGGAGATGGGTCCTTTTAAAAGTAAATATGTGTTTACTGAAGATGGAATAAATCTGAAGTCATATTCTAGTTTTGTTCCTTATAAGGATCTCTACTTAGAGCTTGAAGCTCTATGTCAGTAGGAAGTAGCAGCTTCTTTATCTCACACATACTTTTTGGTCCACAGCATCATGCCAAAAACAAGAAATGCTTCGTATGTAACCAGCCGACGCTTGGCATGTTCAATACAGCTCACGAGATTCGCAAAAGAACGGCTGCACAGGCTAAATGATGAAAGACCTTTGTCTTCGGTTGTTTGTTTCTTTTACTTGTATGAAGCATGGGGATGATGTTTATATCTCAGATTTTGGTGGAATTGAGTTGACTTTTGTGTTACAGTATATTCCCGAAGCTGTAAGCTGCGATTTAGAGTATGAAACAAATTGAGAAGTAGACTTGATGTAGCTGCTTACTTTGTTCAACTCATTATATTTGGTACATTACATGTTGAATATAAGTAGCCTTAAATACTATGATGTACATATTACATGAATAGATACATTATTTGAAAAACTTTGTTAGTGCTTCTTAGTCAGAACCAAAATAACCAGTATCTTTGTAATGCTTTTTTGATCAGCATTTCTTAAGGCTATTTGGAGTAAGGCTTGACAAAGCATCTAGTATGTCCGACAAAATAATTTCTTAAGATGTATTAACAAATTCTTGGGGATTAAGCATGCTTTTACAAGTCAAAGAACTCCCCTATTTTGATGCTAAAATCAGGTATTAACCAAAGTTGTAGGTGAAATGACAGGCTTCATGCAGCATAAATTCCAAGTCGATTTGCTAACTCTAAATAGGATTCGAATATTTACTAGTTCAGATTATCTGAATCAGATAGAAGAGTGTTGTTGACTATTATGTATGGTGGAAAATAATGTTGCTTCAAATTGTTGACTATTATGTATGATGGAAAATTAAAGCGTACTCATGATATATCTGATTACGAGACAAAATTTTGAGTCGCCTGCTGACTTTTACAGCATATTTCAAATTATTCAAGGCGATTAGATCAAGAATGTTACTGGTAGTCTATCACTCAAATTTCAAATTATTCAATCTGATTTGAAGTAAGATCTCCAAGTCTAACACAGAGTAGAAGATTGGTAAAAGCAAACAAAAACGATATAAGATTGCTCAGGTAACCGCTCAGATTGACATAGTTGTCAACGTTTCATCAGGAAAAGCCCTTCAAAAAAACATAAGGGTATCATCACCGCAACCTATGGTGTATGAAAAACTTCAAAATTTAGAAAGTATAAAAAACATATAAACTATATGTGACGGCAATGAGTTGCTCAGTTAACCGCTCAGATTGACATAATTGTCAACGTTTCAACAGGAATAACCCTTCAAATAAATATAAGGGTATCATCACAGCAACCATTTGCAACATGCATGCTTCAGAAAAACATGATTTTTGAAGAATACAAAATCAGAAAGAACCCAGAAACAAAACAACATCAACATGAAATAAAATCTCTCAACCAAAGAGGTTCAATATTAATCCTGCATAAGATAATCACCAGCTAATTCTATAGGACTCAAGCTAAAGCTGTACTCGAAGACGGGAGGGCAAGATCGAAACTCTGATGAAGTGAGTGGAGAAGATAGGCGCGCTTTATAACCAGATTTTGCGCCGCTAGGGTTCTGAGGTTTGCACAGAACAACGGATAGCTCAAGGCCCAGTTAGGCCCACCCCCTCTTCTCTAACTCTCTAAGCAACATTAGGCCCAAATAAAAAGAGGCCGATAATTTTCTTTGGGTAAACATCCGACTATATCACTCATCTCTTCTCGTTTATTTACAAGCCATTTGTCTTCATTCACGTACTTATGATATGACAAAGTTTTGAGGGAGACGCGGTGGAATCTCTTTTTCTAAAGAAAATTAAAAATTATTCCACTCAATATTTTTTTCAACAAAATTTAAGATTTAGATTTTAAACTGATATTAAATATTTTTGTATTAAAAAAACAAAGAAACCATAACAAAACAATATAATGCATATTTCAATCAAATATTATTATTATTATACTCTATATTACACAATAATAGAAAAATAGCATGCATGCATGCATGTATATATATATATTGAAATTTCATGCATGTATCAAATAAATATAATTTTATTTATAAAAAAAATCTAAATATGCCGTAAAAGCGCAAATTTTAAATTGTAGATGAAAACATATGGAGTATATGATTGGACTCCTAGCCCGGCGATTCGGTGAGCCCATAGCCGTAATTTTGACTTTTGAATCTTTGTGACTGTGATCCACCTCACGTCCTAATCACATAATCATCTCCGAAAGATCCCCAACACAGCCCCACGCGCGCCATCCTCGACGCCGATTCTCGCTGCTACACTTCCAAGGACACGACGCCGTTTGCGGATAAAAGCGAGTGGCCGTCAATCCCGAGAGTAGGTTCCACAGCTCAGATTCCCAGATAAACAACCTGGAAAGCCCAACCACAACCTCGTCATATTCATATAGAGAGAGCTCGTCTCTATTCTCTTCCGTCTCTCTTCTTCTTCAGTTACATACTCTGTTTCTCTTCTCTCTCCCCTGTAGCTAGCGAAAATGACGTCACAGGCTCTAACCAGAGACCAGTACGTGTACCTGGCGAAACTCGCCGAGCAAGCCGAGCGCTATGAGGAGATGGTGCAGTATATGGAGAGTCTAGTCACGCGCTGCGCCACTCCGGCTGCCGAGCTCACCGTGGAGGAGCGCAACCTCCTCTCCGTCGCGTACAAGAACGTGATCGGGTCTCTCCGCGCAGCATGGCGCATCATATCCTCGATCGAGCAGAAGGAGGAAGGTCGGAAGAACGAGGAGCATGTGGGTCTCGTCAAGGACTACAGATCCAAGCTGGAGACTGAGCTGTCGGAGGTCTCCGCCGGGATTCTGAAGCTTCTCGACTCGCACCTCGTCCCGTCTGCCTCCTCGAGCGAGTCCAAGGTCTTCTATTGGAAGATTAAGGGAGGCTTTCATCGCTTTTTGGCCGGGTTTAAGGTTGGGGACGAGCGGAAGCCCGCCGCAGAGGAAACCATGCTCGCCTACAAGGCGGCTCAGGTACTAAAGTTTGGATTTTTTTTAACTTTGGATTGTTTACTTTACCTTGGAGGGAATTGAATTTGATTTATATGTTCCAATTTTGAATATAGAGTTTAGAGATTGAACATTTGTTTGCAAGGTCACCGCTTGAATATTTGGATTTAGAGTACAGTAGCAAGAATTCTATGAGATCAGGATTGTTAGATGTAAAGTTTTTGTTTTTATCTATGTGTAAGTTAGTTTCTATGGCATTTCTGATCACCTGAGAGCGAATTTCAAACTACATGTAGGCCAATTATCAGTAATTGTATCTTAAAGGTTATTAATGGGTTTTGCTGTTTACTGAATAAGAAATTGAAAACACATAGTTAAGAACCTAGACTTGTGGTCCAAGAAATTGGAAACATGTCAAAATGATGTGGGCTTTAATAAATTTTGTACATATGTATTTGAACATGGGGGATCTAAATGATCTATACACAAGTGTCAAATGGGATTGTGTTGTGATGGATCCTGTGTAATATGTTTCGTTGATCTTGGATTGATTTTTGTTGTTAAACTTTTTTTTTTTTTGAAACTATTTGTGTTGTTAAACTTGATCATACTGGCATATCCTCTTTCTTTTTTTTTCTTTAGTGTCGTGTGTGTGTTTCAGCAATTTAACATCTCCAATTTATATACGTAATAGCTTGAAACAACTATGCTTCCATTTTTTCTTTGTTGGGTATTCATAATTTGCAATTCTATCCATTTGGAATTTGCTGTTCAAATGTTAGTTTTTTGCTGACAAAGTAAAGCAATGATGGGTTCTTGTCTAATTTATTACTTGATGATATGAAGGATATTGCACTGTCGGATCTATCACCCACACATCCCATAAGGTTGGGGCTGGCACTTAACTTCTCAGTGTTTTATTATGAGATTCTTAATTCATCTGAGAAAGCCTGCAGCATGGCCAAACAGGTTGGTGTAACTGTTAGTTCCTCCTCTATTGGGTACTTGTGTTTTCTCTTGTAAAACAGTACACTTACAATTAGTTTTGAATTCGTTTTGTATGCGCAGGCCTTTGAGGAAGCCATTGCTGAACTGGACACATTGGGTGAGGAGTCTTACAAAGACAGCACTCTCATCATGCAGCTCCTGAGGGACAACCTCACTCTCTGGACTTCAGATATGGTCAGTCCTGCTTCTGTTTATAGATCACTTGCTCATTTGTAATGTTTGACAGAGCCAACATTAATTTCAAATATGGAATAAGAGTTCTAAATTCTGATTCACCATTTCTTGCACAATTAAACAACAAACTGAAATTTCGTTGGGGGTTCTTGCAGGATCAGATAGATGAGGCTTAAGCTGATGGATCTGCTCCTTGAGGGAGGTGGGCTTGAATCTTGTGATTCTATAGGATTCAGTGATGCATTCCATATGCATAGCATGTACTCATGAATCGATGGTTTTTGTATTGAATTTATTCTGATTTTAGCTTTTTGTAACAACTCTAATGATTTGATTTTCTCACAACATGATAGCGAGAAAAAATAATAAACAAGTTTTAAGACAAAAACTTAGAAGTTAGAACAGAAACTATAAAAGTTTGAGAAAATAATAATAGTTACTCGGTGATGAAACAGAGGAGCTAACTCACGAGTCAGACAGATATCTGCAAAGATTACAAACAGACCAGTCATTGCGGGTATGGTGATTCATGCATGACCGAGGTTGGAGATGGAGTGGGATGAGGCAGACAAAGAGGCCTGTGACTGCATGATTTAGTATCATCATTTATACAATAGTGTGAATGGAAACTTATTATTCAACTTGTAATTTAGTACTAAAATGTAGTAGCATCGTCTAATCTTGTGATTCTGCATATTCAGCTAAGGTTTTATATACATTCTAGTTTCTTTGTACCACTTGTCCATTACATTGGAGCAGCACTGACAATGCTTACAAAACCTAATTCGGATCTCTAAAACTTCCATCAAAAAGCAACATAGTTATGAACATCTTTAGAGTTTTCGATGGTATGTATATAGGTTTGGAGGAGCTCCACTTTCTAATTTAAGAACATTTGGTCCAAATTAATATGACAGCACAGAAGGGCAGAGCTTCCTGATGCCTTAAATCTTTAGGTAACATCAGTTTTGACCAAAATTCATGAGATGTGAGCTTCAGCTATTTCTTCCCTCAGCAAAAACCTTATGACTAATTTGCACTTCCAAATAGCTTATAAGGATTTATGATTCGCCATTGCTTGACCACGTAAACAACAAAAGATAAACAGAACTGAAATTTTGCTGGGGTTCATAGATGAGGCTTCAGCTGATGGATGGATTTGCTCCTTGATGGAGGTGGGCTTCAATCTGGTGATTGATTATATGTAATATGTATATGATTGATTGATGCATCCTATATGCATACCATGTACTCACGATGGTTTTTGTATTGAACTTACTCTCGTTTAAGATTCTTAAAGGAATCCATTATGGTCATCCTTTTTTTGGATGTGTTAGTCAGGAGAGATAAACATAGAAGAGACTGAATAAATCTGTTAATTGTATGATTTTGTTTAATTATGCTACTGGTATGGAGATTATATTAATTCATTAATTTTTTTTTTGAAATATAAATGCCGATAATTTTATATATCAACCAATAGATATACATAAACAACTGATGAACAATCAGGGCAAAAGCCCTCACAAAATCTAGACTTGCGGGAATAAATTCCTGCAACCAGCTTCTCACAGAGCATAGCTCGCGTGCCGCATATGACCAAAACTAGACCTAAACGAGAGGACCGAAGGTGCATTGT
>JAYMSW010004050.1:0-11422 GCA_036897725.1 Erodium texanum
CCGATCTCCACCACGACGGGGGCAACGAGTAGTAGTAGCAGCAATAGCAGTGCGTTCAAATTCAATGCTCAGGCGCCTGAGTTTGTGCCGAGAGCTCATGCTCAAGTCCCGATTTCAGGGTACTTTTATCCTTGTTTTCAGTTTCTTGGTGAATCTGGTGGCGGTGGATCGGATTGGTTATATGTTGGGGATCAAGAGTCGGCTTATTTTATATCGAATTCTAATGTACCCGTCGCTAATTGCTCGAAGAATGTCCTCACTGACGATCTTCGCCAGAAGATCGTCAAGCAGGTATGTTTGGTTTTTTTTTTTATCAGCCCTGAAACAGTAAATCTTATTATGACTTTAGTATTAGTTGACCAGATCCAGTATTGGGATCCGATCCCTTGACCTTGTATTGAAGATATAACGTGTCCTAGTGATATTTGTTTTTTTGTGTTTTTAAATAGTCCTAACCGTGAGAATGAAAATTGGATCCAGATCTGATACTTATTATTATTATTATAAATTTTTCAATGATCTTGTTACATTATTGTTGAAAGCATAGATTGTTATCATTTTGGTGAAGCGCATTATTAGATTGGTAACTTGTTAATTTTGAGAGTGAATTTAAATTGATAATTTTGATCTTTATGCATAATCTGACCTGACATGGGATCACCAAATAGAAGTCTAACATGATGTAGACTCACATGTGGACCCTGACATGACCTGAATCCAATGTAATACTCGGACTCACACGTAGACTTACGTGTGGACCATGACGTGACCTAAAATATGTGTCTCATGGTTTTACATATTCAAACTTGAACGATTTGACAAAATAGTTACCTAGTTCGTGTTGAATCGAATACCTTTTTGTCAACTCTCATTTTTCTCTGCTTTAATTCAACTTAGATGTACAATGTGGCCATGTGGGCAAGATCTAGTTGACGTTTATTTTTGTGGGTTTCGCATAATAGTTGATTTGAGTTGATTTTTTCCGATATAAATCGTTGTTTGTGTTATTAACAGGTAGAGTATCAGTTCAGTGATCTGAGTTTGCTTGCGAACGAGTCTTTAGTGAAACAAATAAACAAAGATCCCGAAGGTTACGGTAAGAAAATCTAAGCATCATTAATCAACTAACCTAACAATTTTTCTGTTAATTCGATCAAAACGACATTTACGTTCAAATATTTGTGTATGCAACAGTTCCAATAACTGTCATTGCTTCAACAAAAAAGATTAAGTCACTACTCACAAACAATCACATAATCACCCAAGCTCTTCGATCCTCTCCAAAGCTTGTAAGTTCTAAGTTTAAACCATGAACAAGAACAATTGAAATCGTATTGTTTATTGTTTTCGATTTGTTCGTAAATGGTGTGAAGATCATAAGCAACGATGGCAAGAAGGTCAAGCGTAGGTACCCTTTCACCGAGAAGGACAAAGAGGACTTGCAGGTACGATGTTACGAGGTTTCTTCGTAATGTACATGAGTTGCAAGTGTTGATTCACACTTTTTATTTTTTCATTTGTAGTCTCGAACTGTCGTGGCTGAGAACTTGCCTGAAGATCATTCTCATCAGAACCTAGAGAAAATATTTGCTATCGTTGGGAGGTCGGGTTATCTTTGCTTTTCTTAACCAGTTACTATATATCTATGATCTTGTTATATATATATATATTCACGGTTTAGGATTTTTTCTGTTAACCAGTTACTATCTATGATCTTGTTATATATATTCAGGGTTTAGGTTTTAGGGTTTAAGATTTTTGTTAGCCAGTTACTATCTATGATCTTGCTATATATACATATTCAGAGTTTAGGGATCGGAGTTTAGGATTTTTTTGTTAACCAGTTATTATGTGTGATCTTGCTAATATATATTAGGGTTCAGGTTTTTTTTTGTTAACCAATTACTATCTATGATCTTGTTATATATATATGTATTCGGAGTCCAGGGATCAAAGAGTTTAGGGTTTTTTCTGAACTAGTTACTGTCTATGATCTTGCTATGTAGCAATATATATTGAGTTTTGATGTTAAATCTTGCTTCCGTAGTGTGAAATCTATCCGGATATGTCATCCCCAAGAACCCAATTCGTCAAGATCGAATAAAAGTGACTATGTGATCAGTAACAAGGTAAGATCAAATTCGTAAAACTCAATTTTCTATGGAGTATTTGAATCTTCCTACTTCTTGCATAGAGTTTTATGTGATTTCAATGCTATGAAGCTTCATGCACTTGTGGAGTATGAGACTACAGAGGTTGCTGAAAAAGCGGTATGTGAAAAATATATGCATCTTTTCAATTTTAAATTTACGAACCGTCGATTCGTAATAAGATTGTTTACTAACTTGACTAGGTCGAGAAATTGAACGATGAAAGGAACTGGAGGAAAGGGCTTCGTGTAAGATTGTTGCTTAGGCGATCGGTATGTGTAATGTAGGTTACATTTCGTTTACATTTCTGTAATGTAGCTTCATACTTATGTTAGTGTGAAATTTTCCAGCCAAAATCAGTTCTGAAGACTAGAAAATCGGACTTCGATGGCCTTCTGGATGACGACGAGTTCCCTGAACCCGTGGAAGAATCCTCTCAGCCAAACAGTGCCCCGTCCGTGATGGAAAGTCATGTATGTTTTCATGCTTTTATGTCAAATTTATTGGCTAACGAGGCCTGAGTCTGATATATAGACTCCAGTGGGCATAACAATCTCTATGATATATAAATGAGCATAACTCGCAGACCGTTTAACATAATAGACAACTGACAGATTCTGACTGCATTATTACTACTGACAACATGAGATAACCCAAGACTGTAATTACAGTATACAGCTAACGGGGCCTTTGAGTCATATAATTTAGATGTAAGATGTTGAAATTGATGTTATCGTTTCAGGCTGAAGAAAACTCAACAGTGCTGAAGAAAGGGTGGGGGAGAGCAGGCCGAGGAAAGAATAGGATGCGCGTACAAAACCATGGCGGGCGGGGATTGCTGGCCTCAACCCCTCACTCACAATCATCAAACTGTGGTATGCAATGCGAAACATCTCCAAAACAAAATGCTAAGGGCCCGAGGATGCCAGACGGGACTAGGGGTTTCACCATGGGGCGAGGCAAACCCTTGAGCGCCTCACCCTACGAGTGACCATTGGACTGATCTGCTCGATGCTCTACACTTCGAATCTTGTCAAAACTACTAGTTCTCTTTTCGTTTTTTTTTTAAAAATTGTTTTGGTTTGTTCTTTACACTCGCGTCATGGTAGTGTTCAAAAGTTATCTTGACAATGTTAATTATCTATGAATTTGATTAATAATTGGAGATGTAAAGTATATATATGTGTAAAGTCTAGGGTTTACTACACTCGCATCCTACTAAGAGATGGTACATTGTTTATATTGGTTGTGTTCAAAAACTCGTATTGTTTTTGGTATTGTATCATTTATCTCAATAATCGCATTTAAATTCTTTACAATGTAATGTTATATATTTATATCAATCGAGATTCGAGATAGCATATTAGCATCCCAAAAGTAGAAAGTTTTAAGATAGTACTCGTAGATAAACTATGAAAACTTTCTCTTTGTTATACTAATCTCTTTCAAAGTCGGTCAAAGGTCACAATTAAATACCATGTTCGTCTTATATTTTTACCAATAAATTTAAGGGTATTTTCGTCTTTTCATCGTATCAGACTCTACAAAAGCTAGAGTATAAAATGCCCTAGACGTATCTTCGCTCTCAAGCAAAAAGAACAAAACTTTCTCTCCACGAACACTACGTACGGTCTTCTCTAGCTAACCTCTGCAACTCTCAAACCTCAGATCTTCCTTAAAAAGTTTAGTTTTTGAATCATGGGTTTCGATTGTTTTAATGTTATGTTTCTTGTTACGACAGGTCGTACGGAATGGCCGTCGAGGTGTACAGAGCGTCGACGATCGGGACGTGCCTGAGGGAGACTCTGGACGAGATGGTTGAGTCCGGTGATCTCAGTCCCGACCATGCCATGCAAGTCTTATTACAATTTGATAAGGTAATAATAATTAAGGTTCGAACTTTGGTTTCTATGTTTTGGAGGTTGGTTGAATTGGCACGTTTCGATTTTGAAGGCCTTTTGTGTTTGTGGGTTGTGTTTTTTTATAGTCCATTGTTCAAGCTCTCAAGACCCAAGTGAGGAGCAAGGTCTCCATCAAGGTAAAGATCTTTAATTTGGTTTTACACGTAATTATTTATAGGGTCTAAGGTTTAAGGGTCAGAGTCTATTAGGGTTTGAACACTAAACCTCTTATGAGGTAGTGTTCGTCTTAACTAACTAGATCAGTCTTATTGATGATCGGTTTGTTTATCATGAACTCCATCTTGAGTGTACTAATCGGTAATGTATAACATATTGAATATTTGGGCAGGGTTTTATGCAAAACCCCTCTTAAAATAAAAACTAGAAACCTCCTGATATGTCCATCCATCTAATGATCGAACCACGCAAATTAGACATATACTTCTGTTTCAAATTCAGAGGGGCTAGGAGACAGAAAACTCATTTTGTATCTTTTAGATATCAGAATAAAACCGTTCTAATAATTTTTCGATATCAAAATTTATCGAACTAGAAAACATTCAACTGTTTTTCGGTACCAGACTATCATTGAATATTGTTGGGATTGAGTCAGAACACAGGTAGATATAATCCGGCACAATTCCAGATTTACATGATGACGAAACTACCTTCATATATAGTAGTAGTAAAAAACAACTTACTCTCACATTTTTTGCCTTATTTACAAAAACGTCACCATACGTTTTGAATCAATCTCAACTTTTCATTTATCAGATGTATTATATGGCCGTAAAGTTCCTTAAGATGTTGATACTTTATAGTCTTATTTTTCTGGCCTCTTGTCTTAAGATTTTTGCCTGAAAACTTGTAGGGACATTTGCACACTTACAGATATTACGACGACGTTTGGACTTTCATCTTACACAACGCTTTGTTCGAGAATGAGCAAAGAAAAGAAGAGCTTGGTCATGTCAAAATAGTTGCATTTGACTCAAAGCTACTCACACGATGACTATACCATGTAACTTTGTTGAATTTAATATAATAAATACATTGTCACTTTTACCCTCAAATATATACAGTCCCATATTGAATAAGTATTAATTATAAATAACAAGTATAATATTAATATAAATAACAAGTTCGAATCTTCACTTATCAATTTGAGATTTTAGGTAGCTCGGGCTATCATCATATGGTATCAGAACTGGATTTATCATCTACTTACACTTTTTTATGATATCATAATTCAGACTAATATCTTACAAGTCACGAGTCAAATCCAATGCTTAATCCTGACTTGTCAATAAAAAAAATATCAAAATCTCGGGTCATCTCTATTTTTTAAATAGATGTAAGTTGAGCCAAACTCACTCAAGTGCCTTTCAATATGCAACCACTTCTCAAAACCATGTCTCCTATTTTCAATTTTCAATCACAAATACTACCAAAACCCAAGTGGGCCAAAACCATTTTTTTTTCTTGTCCAAAGTTAATTAATGATGACCACCTTGACAAGAAACAAATGAGTGATGTTTTTAGTGCCAACAACACATTATTTACAACAATGCCACCATGTCTCCATCTTCCACCTCCATAATTCACTAAACCAACAAAGCTCCATGCAATAAGTTGAAACTATTTATATTCCCATTTGTACCAATCCAATGAGACATGACACAATTGGGTGTGGCCAAGAACATAATTAGGCTTAGATTTTATAAACCCATCAATGTAATCAAGAGAGAGAGAGAGAGAGATGGGTAGAGGAAGGTGCTATCTTGACATAAGCATAGGAGGAGAGCTTGAAGGAAGGATCGTCGTGGAGTTCTTCTACGACGTCGTTCCCAAGACCGCCGAGAACTTCAGGGCTCTATGCTCCGGCGAGAAAGGCATCGGCCCGGTCACCGGAGCCCCTCTCCACTACAAGGCAAGCCTCTCTCTCTCTATACATATCTTTTCTCTCTCTTGAAAAGTTTGTATCCTTAGCTATCTTTAATATACCCATTTTGTGATTCTGCTTTTGTTCTTCTTGTTATGGTAAATTAGATCTTTTTGTGCTTCCTTTTTGGGGTTTTTTTTTTAATTTGGGTATTGATTTTATTGATGTGATCATGTATGTATAATGTATCTATGTATTTGGGGAAGTTGACTTTTCGTTGTTGTTCATTTATGGATTCCGACTTCGGAGTGACGTTAGATATGTATATATAGTTATTCACCACATGTTATGTTAGTCTTTTGGATCGATATGTATATATATTATATCCCGTATGTATATAGTTATCTATGACTTGTTATGCTAGTCTTTCAAGTAAGAATGACGTTCGATATAAAGCTCATGCCCGATATGTGTACAGTTATCCATGACCCATTATATTAGTCTTTTGAGTCAGAATGATGTTAGATATATAGATCATGTCTTATATTTATATAGTTATCCTATATATAAAGATCATGGACTAGAGGATTGTTATTATTATCTTTACATTTACGTTTTTTTGGGTCAGAGTGATGTTCCGTATGTAGATATGTATAGTCACTGAGACTTTTCGCTTCAGAGTGAGATTCAATATGTAGATTATGGGATCTGGTGATTGTTATGATCATCTCTACATTGATTTTTTTTTTTTAGTATCTTTTTTTTATTGTCATTTCAGGTTGTTTGTTTCCACCGTATCAAGAGAGGCTCCATGATCCAAGGCGGAGACGTCTCCTCCGGAGATGGCTCCGACGGAGAATCAATCTACGGATCAACATTCGAAGACGAGAATTTCAAGCTCAAACACGAAAGGAAAGGCATATTATCAATGGTCAACTCGGGCCCAAACACGAACAGATCTCAGTTCTTGATCACAACGACTCGAAACCCTAACCTTGAGGGCAAAAATGTTGTCTTTGGCAAGGTTGTCAAGGGCATGAGCGTGATTCGGGCCATCGAGCATGTTACAACTACTAATGACGATCGTCCTGACATCGTTGTAACGATCGAGGATTGTGGAGAGATTGGTGAGGGTGAAGAAGATGGAGTTTGTGATTTTTTTAAGGATGGGGATGTGTATCCTGATTGGCCTGCTGATCTTGATGAGAGTCATAGTGAGCTCTCTCGGTGGATATGTGCTTCGGACTCTGCTAAGGGTTTTGGGAATGTGCATTTCAAGGTATTATAGATATACTTTTATCGGTTTATATTTATCTGGTTAGAGTCACGCATCGAAAAAATGTGAATAAAATCACGCTGTCTAATAACCTATCTTGTAGAATCTATCTGTGAAGTTTGGTTCTTAGGTGGGTCATCGAAAAAATATGAATTATATCACTCCATTTAATAACCTATCTTGGAGAATCTATCTACCAAGTTCAGTTCTTAAGTGGGTCGGATTTTGATATATATGTTCTTGATTGGAGAATCTATCTGTCAAGTTCAATTCTTAAGTTGGACGGGTTTTATTATATCTGATATTTTTTGGTTGGAGAATCTATTTGTCAAGTTCTGTTCTTAGGTGGGTCGGGTTTTGATGTATTTGATCTTGATTGGAGAATCTATTTGTCAAGTCCAGTTCTTAAGTGGGTCGGGTTTTAACATATCAGATCTTGATTGGAGAACCTATCTGTTAAGTTCAGTTCTTAAATGGGTCGGTTTTACCATATCTAATCTTCATTGTAAATAAACACATCACTAACTGATAACCCATCTTGTAAAATCTATATGTCATGTTGAATTTTTAAATCGGTCGGGTTTTAACATGTCCCATTACTTTTTACAGAAACAGGATTACAAGATGGCACTAAGAAAGTATCGAAAGGCTTTGCGCTATCTCGATCTTTGCTGGGAGAAAGAAGGGATCGACGAAGGTGATACAACCTCCATTAATCCTCGTAACTTCTCTTCATGCCATTCCTTATAACATCATTAAAATCCCCGCAGAGAAGAGTTCGATTTTGAGGAAGATGAAAGCACAAATATTCACAAACAGCTCTGTAAGTTTGTGCCGTTTTCAATCCTTACACTATCCACGAACATGTTCCCAATAATAACGATTCATTTTCGATACAGGCTTGCAAGTTAAAACTAAGGGACATAAAAAATGCATTGTACGATGTTGATTTTGCTATACGCGAAGAAGACAAGAACGCCAAAGCCTTGTTCCGACAAGGACAGGCTTACATGGCACTTAACGAGGTTGATGCTGCGGCCGAAAGCTTCAAAAAGGCCCTGAAACTGGAGCCAAACGATAGTAAGCGATAAAAAAAAAACTCGATGGACCGAGCTAAACCTGTGTCGAACATTCTCTAAAACTTGATACCTGTTCCTCTTCTTTTTCAGGTGGAATAAAAAGGGAGCTTGCAGCTGCTAATAAGAATTGGTTTGACCGATTTGACTTGTTCGCAGATTAACAACAGGCGCGAGCAGGAGAGGAAGGCTTATCAGAAAATGTTCAAATACAAACTTGCAGGTCAAGCTCCTGAAGGCTTATCAGAAAATGTTCAAATACAAACTTGAAGGTCAAGCAATGAAGCTCAAATAACGGCTCTTTTTCCCGCACAGAGAAGCTTACAAAATAAACTGAAGTCACGATTATGTGCAAAACCGGTCGCCTGAGCATTGACACTACCTATATCGGTATCTGACCATTTTTTACACCACCGCTTCACGATCTGTCTACGTAATATGACCTAGCTTGAGTAATTACTAAATGATGAATCTGAGTTCCTGGAACAACAACAACATGATGATGATGAGTGTGTCTTAGAGATTGTGTTCGTGTTGCTGCTCGATGGCAGCCAAGTTTCTGACGCGCTGAGTGAGCCTTCGCCGGCGATAGATGCCAACCAGATGTAGGATGAGTACCAGAAGGACTGCACTGTGATCAAACAAATTCATAATTCCCACACCATCTGAAAACAAAACAAAAAAAAAAGACCCGAAAATTTGCATCAGAGAACAAATCTGAACATAAAAAGA
Organism: Erodium texanum; assembly: GCA_036897725.1. NCBI lineage: Eukaryota > Viridiplantae > Streptophyta > Magnoliopsida > Geraniales > Geraniaceae > Erodium > Erodium texanum. Next base: position 9,018 of record JAYMSW010004050.1, read on the forward strand.
TAGTATGTATCGAATGTGATTGCAAGATATTGCAACTTAAGGACCATGCTATGTTAGTTCAATCCAAGGCCGGTGTGAACCTGCTAAACAAAAGGTCAACATAATTACTAGTCCCAGAGGTCAACATAATTAGAACGGTTCTCAGGTTAAAGCAAATTGTCCATGAATCGTACATTAAAAGGTCACCCAAATTATTTCCTGTAAAAATGTATGTAGCGTGTATGAACCTTCTGTTGTACATCCTGATCGGTTGTGCACAGTGCTCTTGCTAGTAAACAGTGTAACTATTAAGAGTGTTGTTTCCTGAGAAGTAACTCACCTGTCAGAATGAAGTCAAATGGACTCATCATGTAGAGTATGCCGAGCATCATCTGCCAACAAGAAATAAATTACAAGTTAGCCCTGGGTGTAACAATAATGCATAAACATAAGGAGCTTATAAACAAGTAACTTCTGTATTAAATATGGACTTAACCAATTGCTGTAAGTTTCTTAAATTAAAAGCACAGACCCATATACAAGTTTCTTAGTATACTTGGATTATTAATTTGAGGTGCTACTCGGTGATTGTTCCCGGTGATAAAAAATTAAGATCATTGATCTCCCCAATAAAGTTTGATCTAATTGCGGTTAAAAGCATCAGCCTATTGCACGGTGTTGCTGCTTTTTAGGACTAAAATGTGCTATAAAATGGTAACATACGTAAACATTGCAAGTGCCTTTTCAAAAACATAAACTTACACGGACAAGACAACAATGAGTATCTTCTCTAAGAACACAATACTAAGTTTCACTGAGCCTTCCATGATTATCCAAAATCTCAGTCCGTGACCCACAATTAGGCAATTGTACAGTCCATCAATTTCAAGTCACTCAAATGCATCACAAATTTTTAGCAGGTTATAAAACACAGGTACGGACAAACACAAACGAAGAAGTTAAACACTGAAGCATATCATATCCAAAGTTGTGATACTAGAAACTCCAGAAATGTTGAATTAAATGCTGATTGGTCGTATCCATGGTTTGTATTCTACATACTTCTTTACAAAAGATATAAATTTCCATGCATATCATATGTACAGTATATGACAGTTTTGCAGTAAGAAAAAAGAAAGAAAAATACACTAAAGCATCCATCATAAACATGTAAATATTAAAGTGCCCGTTATATATGTGGGAGCAACTTAACTGCAAATAGACGCATCTCATTAAGATAGATATGAGGCATATCAGGATCCATCATATTTCGGAAGATTCTCCTATGAAGAGTGGCAGACCACACACTTTCTGCCAAGAACACCAGGAATAATATTACAAACTCGTACCTTTACAATACAACTAGTTTCATGATTCAAATGTTGCTAGCTACTATTCATTTAGTTGGAATAACAGGTTAGCTACATATAACAAAAGAAATAAAAGGTGTTAGCAAGATGAATGTGCAAACATATAGAACCATACATATTTGTACCTGAACTAGGCCACGAATGCCTCCAACAAAAAGGCTGTTGTACCTCTGAACATTTTCCAGGACTTTGATAACTTCATCACTATGCGCGGGGAATGACGATGGCTGTGGCACCAACTTGTTAATGTGACGAGGCACATGGGGCACTTGCAGTTTTTAGGTGCTGAACTATAGTTCCAGTACTGCAGAATGCAACTGCCTGAAAAGAAAGAACCTAAATTTTATGATCACACTTTCCAAACCAAAACATAATTACATAATAAAATCTGAAAACACATATATTTTACAACTGCAATAACCAACGCCCATTGTCATTGTCTTAAATGAAAGTTAAGATCCGATGCCGTCACAAACATCGCATTGCAAGTCATAAACAGATTTCTAAATATATATATGAGAAATAACCCTTTTGCAAGTCATGTAATTCTGATCTGAGCCACCCAAATTTAAGCCACTTATTAAAAGCAGACACTGAAAATTACACCAAACAAGTCCTTAAATTTCATTTGCTTAGCAAGAAAATTGAATTGAAAGAGAAAAGAGAAGCAAATTCCTTCTTTTCCAAGAAACATCAGCTCCAATTGTTCTTCATAACTCCATTTCCAGCAACAACTATCCAATTTTATACAACATTCTTGACAACATATAACAGAACTAAACTATACACACACCATAACCATATCTTCACTTCTTCCTTCAACATTTCTGATAAACAACTAAAACCCTAAAGCAACAATCAGAATCAGGCAAAGAAAAGAAAAAATGAAACCCCATGATTTTCAGACCAACCAAACAAGAAACCCAAAACCCTAACAGAATCAAAACAAAGGGGAAACAAAAATCCACGCACCGCAGTACCAGTGACCGCAATCTGACCGGCAAGGAACGGAGAAGGAGCCGAAGCAGATCGGGCAGCAGTCGTCCAGAGGAGGCC
>JAYMSW010004051.1:0-11419 GCA_036897725.1 Erodium texanum
GAGCCAACCATGACCAATGGGGCAGAAGACGACAAAGCGAAACAGTAAACAGACAGCAGGGGGCTCATCATCCCTTCTGGACACTACAACCATCGTTCGCGAACAAGCCACATATTCTACAGTCATTGCTAGAGCAAATTATGCCAACAATATCGACAAGTACTTCGAATATATTCGGGAGCTGAAACAAAGAGACACCTTGGACATGGCGCTAGAGGAACTTTAAGAGCATCGCAATGAGCTAAACCGAGCCGAGATGACTTTTGAAGCCCTGGCTAAGTTTCAAGGTTAATATACGTATTTTTCTTTTTTGAAGTACTATTTTTAATGTATTTTTTTTAATGCAATGAATGTTAATTTCAATATTTTGCATTTAATTTTTGGATCAGTTTTTATTTTAATTTCTATAGGTTAATCTCTGTTAAAAGCTCGAAAAATTGAAAGTTCTGTCAAAATACCAGAATTAACAGCTATCCCATGCTACTATCCGACGCTCCAGTACAGACTGGGCAACGTCCTTTCTGAAATAACAGAAATAACCACCATCAGACGCTGCTACCTAACGCTCAACTGTAGATGCTCTTACTTGCTCACTTTGACAAGAGACCATCTTCTACTCTGCGGGAGCCCTGAATTAACCTCTCAAAAGGTTATATCGTCGTCATCGAGTCTAAACACTACAACAAGCATTAGAGGCTACTAATCCCTACATTACTGGGTCAAGGTGAAGCTGACCTAAACACATTCAGGGAAGTGGACACCGAGAGGTTCTCTTTATTAGTCTGCTAGATAGCGCGCTCATCAACAATTCCAATATGATCAATGTCAAAGTCCTTGAAGCAGGCCCAACCTGATTTTTCAAGCTTCTAACTATCAGAATATGGTTGAGGACGCGGTGAGTGTAGAGTTCTCTATCAGATGGTATCGTTTATCGTCGGATAGAACTACGAAGGTTCACATTCCGGTCATACTCGATGCATTTTGACATACCCTAATTTGCATACACATACCATTTTGGTGTGTGGGTCTAACTTCCTTTTCTAAATGTTGACCCGCTAACATACGACCCTTCGTTTACTTAGGACACGACCATTTCCACAATAAGACGCTCCAGCATAAAGGTGTTGTCCTCAAGTCTCGTTTAGACAAGGTTTTTGTGCACTAGTGACTGCTTGCCCAGTTGTAGGGGAGGAGATCCATGCGGGTACTAGAAACATGTATTTTTCCTGAACAACGATAATAAACATTGGGTTTCCATTTAATTTCAGGTTTCATCTGGGGGCTTCTTGGTGTACGATTCTGACATCTAGTGCACCACAAATGAATAGTTGGAAGAGCTGATAAACGGTTCCACCACCAACATGCTCGAGCCGCTCAAAGGCGAGTGGATACGGTTATCCATGACAACATGAAGTTGTTCATGAGTAGATGGATCGCTGATTTATGGTACTAGGAATTGGCTCGCTAACCCCATGTTTTTTTCTCGTTGTTTTGTGTTGTTCTTTCCCTTTTGTCTCAGTTAGTTTTGGGCAGTTTTATGAATGGATGAGTTAGAAAAATCGCTTTTATGTCTGTCAGTTTTGGGTAGTTTTGTAAATAAATAAATGAGTAAAAACAATAGATTTTATTGGTACATGGAAACCCCATTCTTGCAGCAGATATTGTCGGGTGTTTCGAGTCGGACGCTTACCATGTTGTCTGACTTATTTCAATGACCACCCAAGAACACTTTATCACATCCAAAAAAAATCCTAGTAGGATCAAAGAACCAAAACGCCGAGCATGAGCCAAGAGAATCTGATTTCTTAAAAAATAATAGCATAACTATTTGTTTTTACCTACACAAAGAAACAAAAGTTTGTCTAGTAAAATAGTGAGGGGTAGTCTCGAGAATACTAAGGCAAGAGATAATTTTCGAGACAAAAGACAGAAGCAAAATCTTTTAAGTTAATTATAACGAACTTGAATCGAATAATTTATAAATCGGATTTTAAAATGTTCTTTGAGAAGACGGCTCATTTACGAGTCGAACCGGCCGGTTGGTTACAAAACCATTGCTATGGTGGACAACGGGTCCTGAAATGGTGCCGTACTGCAATAATGGCACAGCACAGTAGTAGAACGCACAACCACTACAATGGCGATGCCAGCACCAACACGGCCCAGAACCAGAACAATGTCTTGCACGATTTCATGGGTATGAAGAAGACCACCGATTCCCCTCTTCTTTTGCCCTCCAAAACCGCTTCCTTTGTCTCCGACGCGTCTCTCTCCACCTCCGCCTCGCTTGGGACCTCTGATCTGGCTTCTTCTGGTGAGCGAATCTGATTCCTCTTGTTCTCTGCTAGTTCTTTTCTGGGTCTTCAGTGATTTCAGCTAATGCAGTAGCTTGTAGGTTGAAATGGGTTTTTGGTTTGATTTTCATGGGTTTGCTTTGGAACTGTGTGAGTTGGGTGTTTCTGGACATTTATCTGTGAAGTAACGGTGTTGATAGCTTTGTTCTGTGTCTTAATCAGCATTTTTGTTTGATGGGTTTTGGTCTCTGTGTATATGTAAACTTCCTAATTTCTTCCCATGATCTTATATTCCTTTTTGGATCACTTGAAATTTCGGCTAATGTAGCTTATGTATTTGGATATTTATATGTGAAGTTATTGACTTTGTTCTGTGTACTTATCAACATTTTGTTTGATGGGTTTTGGCTGGTTTATATCTATGTATAGGGTTTATGATTTCTTCTCATAACCCCCATACCCCTTTTCTGCATCACTAGAAATTTCTGTTGATGTAGCTTATGTATATAGATGTTTTTTTTTCTTCATTTAGTAGTTTGTGGGTTGAAATGGGTTTATGGTTTTTTCTTCATCAGTTTGCTTTGGAACCGTGTGTGTGAGTTTAGGGTTTTTGGTATTTATCTGTAAAAGAATGGTTTTTATACATTTATATTAATTAGCATTTTGTTTGATGGGTTTCGATCTCTCTATATCCATGTATATGTAAATTTTGTAATTTCTTCCCATGATCCCATATTCCTTTTTGTATCACTTGAAATTTCTGTTAATATAGCTTATATGTGGAAATGTTTTTTTTCTTCCTCGGTATTTACTTTGGAACTGCGTGTCTGTGAATTAGGAATTTTTGGGTACTTGTTTGCGAAGTTATGGACTTTGTCCTGTGTTTAATCAGCATTTTGTTTGATGGGTTTTGGATAGTCTATATCAATGCATATGCAAAGTTTGTGATCTATTCTCATAATCCCATATCCCTTTTCTGCATCACTTGAAATTTCTGCCAATGTAGCTTATGTATTGTTTTTTGCCTTCATTTGGTTTGTTCATCAGATTGCTTTGGAACTGTATGTGTGAAGTAATGGTGTAGATAGCTTTGTTCTGTATATCAACCAGAAATTTGTTTGATGGGTTTTGGTCTGTTTATATCCTTACATAATTTCTTCCTATTATCCACATCCCTTTTAGGGGGCTTCATCTTTGTACCTATGATTTGCTTTTTCATTTTTTTTGGTTTTTGATATTTCTAAAACAAAAACGATTGGTTTTGCAATTAAGAAATGTTCTTTGTATGTTTTAGTTATGGGAATATCAAATATGCTGTTTGAATTCTATAATTTGTAGTCATAAATTTACATTGTTTGCTTTTGTTGTTACCTTATGTTAGAGAGGCAGGTCAGAGGTCATCTCGAGGGGGTTCCATTCTATGGCCCTAGGAATGACATTTCTGGGCCCGAATCGAGTTCAAAGTTGGCTGGATACAAGAGAAGCAACATGGACTCTACTTTCACAGTCTCCTACAGAGATGGAGTTCCTCAACTTGGTCCTGACTCACTCGAAAACTCTCATTTGATGAAGGTGGTTGAGCTATTGAGCAAACTTCATTCCATTAATTTCTTCCATTGTTCTTGCTTTATCTTCAGCCAAATTGATCCATGGCTGTTCTGTTCTTCTTATTCACAGTTTCTTATATTGTTGGTGCTGTTTCAATTCAGATGCTCCGCAATGGAGCAGGAGGGGATCGAACTAGAAGGTTCAGTGATGTCAATCTGTCCAAATGGGAAACACCTGGTCCTTTGAGTGTGAACCCAGCAACACAGTACCCTCCACATAGGGGTCAAATTTCACTCTTGACTCACAAAGTACCCCACAACAAGTTCCAGGACACTCATGCTAGCCCTTCAGTGATCTCTCCTTCAGCTGCAGATGAAGGATCAAGAACTGGAATGAAAGGATCTGGTATCTTAAGCTTAGTTACTGAGCAAAACACATCTAAGTTGCAGAGTGGCAGTGGCAATCTGAAGTCCATGTCTCATGTTTCAGCCCCTGAAACTTCTACACGTCCAAGGTAAGATTTATCATATGGTCCATATAGAGTAATTTTAATTTCTTTGGTGAGAACTGAGAAGAATGTTTAAAGCTATATATTTCACATGTTTTATTGGCAGTGGACATGGCCAAATGACTATATTTTATGGAGGTCAAGCTCATGTTTTTGATGATGTCCACCCAAACAAGGTTCGGTTTCTGGTTGTTTCCTTCTACAGAAACATATCTTATAAATGCTTCACTAAACTCTTTTGTAAATTTAAACACGTATCAAGAGTCATGGGTCAATTTTCCTGTATGTGTCAATATATTTATTAGGGAGAATGTCACTTTGCTCCACCATTTTCACTTTGCTACATCCAAAATTGAGAGTTTTTTTAAGATGCCCCAAATTCATTTGTCACATTGCCTCATTCCATTAAAATTTGATTTTTTTTTTCTGTTGAATGACCATATTACCCCTAATATGATTTACTGTAGAATGGCACTCATTTGAAAATTTGAAAACTAATGAAGGGAGTTTTAGTCATTTCAGAAGAAGGTCTTAACAGAATGGGCAACATGACATTAAAATGGATTTGGGGTATCTTAAAAAAAACTATCAATTCTGGGTGTAGCAAAGTGACATTTTCCTTATTTATTAACTTAGCCTACACGTCAAGCCATATGTGTTTTGTTATGTTTTGACTTCACCTACTTAAACGAGTTTTTTTAAGAGAAATGTTCAAATTCTCATGAGGGCATATGTTAAGTGTTGTTATATACTGTTATAACTCTTTTGGTTTCCTGATAATTTACTACAAGAGAGCTGCTTCGTATTTATAGTTGAGTTTGAACAAAATCAATATATAGTTCCAACTAGTGCAAAAGTTCTTTGGTGCTGATAGGACACTTCTCTTACATATGATGTTAATACGATGCTGAAAATTCAATAGCTGAACTCATCTTGACCATTGTTTGGTACCTGCCTGTTCCAGGCTGATGTTATAATGGCTTTGGCTCGATCAAATGGAGGGTCGTGGTCCACAACGTTTTCACCAAAATCTGCTGTGAGGACAGGTAGTGAAAGTTGCAGGCCTGGCAGAGAGAACGAAGCTGGAATCACAATTAACACAGCATTCTCAAAGGAAAGTCGTGGGAAGTTATCTACTGCTGGCAATTCTAGTCATGGAGTTAGCTCAAGCGATTGGATATCATCGAAACATGGAGGTAAACACAAAAACTTGAAAGCGGAGGATTTTTTTTTTATCTACTAAATCAAGTATATCAAAGCTATTGGGCTCAAGACCTTTCTTATATAGAAGGAAGGAAGCACCAATTATTTTTTGATCCTTAAAGAACTTTTTAAGATTGAGGTATCAATTGCGGACTCAAGACCTCCCTTATGTAGAAGGGAACTCTAAATACCAGTTGACCCCCCACCATGAGAAAGGCCCAACAAAAAAGGGCTGAATAGAGAGAGGCCCAACATAAGTTAGAATGTGGAGAAATAAGGTGTGAGGTATCACTACTGGGACTTGGACTAGGTCTCCAAGACCCAAGTTCAGGTGTTTGACCAGTTGAACAAACCAGCTTTGGTTAAAAATCTAGAAGTATTAGTATGTAGTTTGTTCCTGTATCTATATGTGCTGCTCGTTTTGTTAAAAGTAGTGTTTGGGGATGGAGTAAAGTTTAAGTTTTTTTTGTTAAAAGTAATGTTTAACGGATATCATTAGCATATGTGTTATGTGAATGAGATAATTTTCCTTTCTTAACGTGTTCCCAATACTATTAATTGAATACCATATAAATAGTTATTCTATTTCCATATTTACGCGACCATTTCCTCATAGAAGTATTTACTTTAATTTGCTGGACATTGTTTGTAGGGGGCAATCAAGGCGGCTTTGTGGATAGAGAAATGAGAAACCAAGTTCATGCAACCGATCGAGAATGAGCATTTGAAGTTAGATTCAGAGGTTTGCCTCTTCTTTCTCTTTCTAATCTTTGGAAGAATTAAGGTTTAAGTTTCGGGGTGGAGATTAGAGAGTTTCATGGGTATGTTCTTTGTTTGTCGCACCTCTTAGTTGATAGATGTCGAATTGAGAAATGTGTTGCTCAGCCCTTTAATGTTTTGTAGTACTAAATTATTAATGATATTGTATTTATGTAAGTGTCTTATTCAACTATTTACATATTTTGCGAGAAAATAACTTCTATCAAACTTTTTTTTGGTTGAAACGGCAAGAATATATATATATGTTAGCTTAGCCAGTAAGTGTGTGAATTCTTGAAAATGCGGTTGCATTATAATTCGTTCCTAAAGTTCTATTGCTATTTGATTTTGTTCGGTTGGGACGATGATTAGTCTGAGCGTATCGTAATGTCTTACTTGTATTGTACACAGTTTAGATATTTCATGGTTAAACCAAAAATAGAAATGGCATTTTTGGCTTTCTTTTGGGTTTGGTATTTTGAAAATTAGAAATGATTTTTGCTTGAAAACTTATTGAAGGTTTTATTATCATTCATTTTATTTGATTTGATTTGGAAAAAATAATTACTTAAATATTGTATAAATGCTTTCCAGTGTCAACGGATCCATGGGAATAGACATGAATGACAGACAAGGAAAGAGCAAGATTAAAGGATAGCAAGACAAAACGTCCTCAATATATCTGAATTCGAAAATGGATATTTAGGAGAGATTATCAATGTCTTGTTTCTATTTAGTTCAATGTTAAATTCCAAAAAGACGGTACTTTTTTAACTCATTGTATTAAATCATTTATCTACATTTTTCTTTTTCCAAAAAAGTCATCAAATTTGGAGTGGGCGAAAAAATTTCGTTGGCACTTTTCTCCTTCACTCTATGGTTGGCGTCGGCGTGAAAGAGCATGAAATCCTTTCCGTTAACCTTGCTCTGGAAGATGGGAAAGCAGACCGACATAATGAGAGAGTCAATGTGGAGAGATTGTTAAAACGTCCACGACGCGTGAGTCAGACTATATCATAACTGTCTCCAAATTCTACTACTCGTCACTTTGTAATAGAATTAGAGTGGGCAAAAATAATCGTAGTTGGAGCAGGACTGACGTAAACAAGCAAAAACATAAAGGATTTTGGTTGACCGTCGGTGTTGGAAATTCATCACTATTGATCAATCAGTAAAATCGATAAGGTCCACATTATTTGTTGCGGGATGTTCCCTAGAATGGATGGTGTAGCAGTAGCACTGGGCGAACTCGACCTTGTGTGACTTAGTTCTCCTCCCTTCTCACCCGCTTCTTCTTTTCCTATTCGGACTTCGTGTCGCATCTTGTAGATCAAGAAAAGGATCTCCGCTCTACCTTTCGTTCTTGCTCAACATCTCGCCTAGAGTTGGGGTTTCTTGGCATCGTCGACCTCTCCTTATCATCATCCATATTGATCTCGTATGTATCATTTTAAACTGATAGTCGATAGAAAACCAGTTGGCAAAAATCGAAAGGAATTTGTGTGTTCATGTGCCAGTGGGGATTTTCAAGGAAACAGTGGTTTTGGTCCGGTGGCAGAAATCCGCATCGGTTCCAGCTAACCGATTGATGCCACCCTTAAGATATAACGTCAAACTATTTCGAACGACTATAGCGTTTGTGAACAAAATAGTGAATAGTGCAACAAAACACAAAAGTTCATAATCCAAGACAACAATATCAAATATCTTTATTGAAACAAACGGACTTTAAAAAATTACATCAAACTAGATATCAGGTGAAAAAATCGTCTTCAGAAGTCAAATCTTCTTCTTCGATTGGAGAGGCATCTCGCCCCAAACCTCTTCATCATCAAGAGCATTTTTCAAGTATGGAGGATCATCAGAAGCATCTTCTTCTTCTTCTTCAATGCATGGTTAGTCGGGAGGATCTTCTTCTTTTTCACCATCTCTTGCATAAGTAGGATCCTTTTTTTTTTATCAACAAGAAAGAGGGGAAATCCTAATCTAGCCTATACTAAATCTAGCATTCAAACATATGACCTCAAGGAGGTTAGAGAGATCACTGACCAGACCAACCCCAACGGGCATAAGCAAGATCCTTAAAGCATCTCCAATTATGCTCTCTATATTTGAGCTAATATAAGGAGTAATTTATGTTAATAATAATGTAGGGAGTGATTTTTTCAATCGGTGTTCCAATCATGCTCTCTACATTTAACTTACATGCATTATCAAGCGAATGTAGAAAAATTGTAGGGAGCTCCCTACATGTAAGGAGGGGAGAAGTAAAAATTCATGTAGGGAGTCAATATAAGGAGTAAAATTGGAGTGACTTTTCTTAAATTTCACTCCCTACATTAACTTCTTAGCTAATGTAGGGAGTGCATTGGAGATGCTCTTATACCTATGTTGAAACTAATAATCTTCAAATTCCGGTGCGATGGGGTAGTTATCGCTATTAGCGTTAGAGAGTCACAGTGAGTGTCTATATCCCACCATTCATTGTCATCGAAGTCGTTATTCATTTGGTTTGTGTAGAATTTGGTTGGAAGAATAGAGTGTAAAATTTGGAGTAATTTGTGTAGAAATAAAGTGTCGGGTTGATTTATATAGAGAGGAAACTAGTCGTCGCTTCTGCAACGACCATTGTTTTTGGCGATTGGAGACTAGTCATCGCAAGCGCAACGACCATATTTCAAATTCGTCGAAAAAAATGTTGGAAATACATATGATTTTAATTGAAACTAACTCTTCAGAAATACATACGATCTTTATTCAAACAAACACCTTGAAAATTACATAAAAAGAGATAACACATAAACCTAAATATTCTTAGATAAGAACATTTTCCGCAATATAGTGATTCCCTCATTGTGTTTCAACAATTGGACTTACGTCAATGTGTCTTCATCCTCCAATTCCTTAGTCTCTTGAAGTAAGTCCCCCTTGTCTGGATCTTGGTAGCCTCATGGTTCGTCTTTTCGATCACGCGTAGAGCTTGAGCTTGGCCTCTTGCTTGACCATGTCAACAATTGTTGAAAAAGTCGGACGTTGAAAATTACGGTCGATTCAATGAGACAATTGAAGCCGGAAGTGGGAATAATAGTTGAGTCTCAATCTCGATCGATGCTGGTAGTAGAATGAAAGTAGTGACAATTGGTTTTAAAGATAAGTGAGAAATTGATTTCACGAGAAGAGAGTGAAATTTGGATGATGAAATGAAATGTAAGAGTTGATTAATTATAGGGAAAATTCATAAACATACGATGAACTTTAGCACATTTTCACATAAGTTCGTTACACTATCGACCTGTTCATAATAGTACGGTAAACTTTTTTTAAGTTTCGTTTGTTATGACACCGTTACAATTAAGATGAAAAGTCCAAAATACCCTTATTTATACAAAAACTAATATATAGAAGAAAAAAAAATTATAAATTCATATATGATGACGATGACGTCACCACCATCTTCCTCATTGAGTGATTTGCAATGGTCGAGAAAAGCATGCCATGAAGATCATTGATGAGCTTCTTGTCTTTTTCGAAGATGAGCGTCGCCGACAAGAACAAGCACCATACTAGAGCTGTCTCCCCTTTCACATATCTCAACTGCAACAACCAACAACGAACCAGATCTAGCGACAAACCCAGATCTGAAAATGAATCTTCTGGTGAAATCAGGTTCCTCGTCCTCCTCCTTAGGTTCTTTTCCCTCCTCAGGTTCCTCATCCTCCTCCTCCTCTTTTGCAACATTGACTCGTCATTGATCTTATTGAACTGAAATCAGACTAAATCTAGTTTTCCTAGCTATGGCTCGTTCAGATCTACAAGCTTGGGAATCAGATTTCGTGGAGCTTGAGTTCGAAATCGATGGAACAAACAATGTGGCTGGAGAAGACAGCCGACGAAGACGAGTTCGGTGGAGCAAAGAGTCATGCTAGAGAAGATAGACGACGAAGACGAGTTTCCAACGGAGAAGATCTGGTGGAGCTTCAACGAAGAGTTTGCTAGAATCAACCTGGCCATCTTCCCCCCATTGTCCATGCCCTCGATCGATTTCGTCATCCTCGTCGGACACTGTCTCGCCGGAAACCCAAGGTTGAAGACGAACAACTGTTTTCTTTTTATTCTTTTATATTCAATAAAATTTGGTATTCAGTTGAATATAGTTGACCAAGACTATTTTTGACATTTTGAAAAAAATATCTGCACATGACCAAAAATCAGATTTTTTTTGTTAACATTGTTAGACTTTGTTAAACCTTAAAAAAAATTCACCATACTTATATGAACTGGTCGATAGTGCAATGAACTTCTGTCAAAATGGGTCATAGTTCACCGTATGTTTATGAATTTTTCCCTTAATTATATGCAAGTGGAAAGAGATGTTGAGTGGAAAAAGTCGTTGGTACACTAAAGACTTTCTTTTTTTTTTTTCTAGCCTATTTGTAACGAGCAAGCGTGCAATTAGTTTTAAAAGATGAAATCGTTACAGATTGGACGGGTTTAAAGGCAAATCATCAACCGTCGCCAACCATTGAAAAATTGGTCATTCTAAGCAAGGGTAACACGTAGTGTTTTGGCGCCACTTTCCCTTTTGTGCCAACGCATGGTGTCAATTGAAGAAGTCTTCGTCTCCTTGTGTCAATGGATCTCTACTAAACCAATCATACGATAACACATGACGAGTTCAATTAAAGCTAAAAAAATTCTCTCATCTATAACTAGAAAAGAAGAAAAGCGTAAGTGCTCTCTCCGAAGTTGCGACCTATTCATGTCGACGTTTCCGAGATGGAATCGACGCACACTGTCCTTATTTCTTTTAAGGAGTTCAATGTATAGCATGAGTTTTTCCTCTCTTTCTGACTAGTCCTCAAGTTAAGATAAGTATTTTAAAGGGTTAATTATACCTAACCCCCCTTAAGTTGCGGCTTTTTCACATAACTACACCATTGTTTTTTTTAGCAGCGCAAGTACCTAAAGTTTCAAAAAAATTCACGGCGTCATTTTCTGTTACCCTGATTGTTAAATGACACTTTTACCCCCACTTTCCTCATATTTTCATCCAATGTCATGTTTAGAGTAAAATGACTAAATAACCCTCACTTTAGTTTTGAATTTC
>JAYMSW010004052.1:0-11417 GCA_036897725.1 Erodium texanum
AAAGTTCTATGTGAACACTAACCTAAACCCCAAGGAAGGCCTAGGATACCAACAAAGTTGCCCGAATATCATCGGTCTAAACTAGGTTATATCAAATTCTAGAATCGACGGACTCCATGCAGGAGTCCAACCATGAATAATGTCTATCCTTGCTTGAAATTGCCGAGGTACGAGCCACCCTCAGAATATTCAGTTCCTTAGAGACATTGTGGCCAAGAAGAAGCTAAAAGTCATATTTCTAAGCTAAACTAGAAGCTCAACGTTTCAAATTGAAAGACTTTGATGCTCTCTTTGTTGTGACGATGTGTTTCATGTGGATACAGTTGGTAAGGGTGGTGGTTTGGCAGTGTTGTGGAAGAAAAAGGATGAGATTCATGTCCAAAGTTACTCAAACAATCACATCGATATGATATACAAGGATGGAACACATAGAGATATTAGATTTACTGGGTTGTATGGGGAACCAGTACGAGTGAATATAGCTGAAACCTGGACTCTCTTAAGAAACTTGCATTCAGGTAACATGCTCCCTTGGTGTGTCTTTTTGGTGATTTTAATAACATTTTGAAGTAGGATGGGAAGGTTGGGGGAAGAGCTTACCCAAATTGGCTTATTGAGGGCTTCCGAAACACCATATCAGATTGTGAGCTTGAAGAGCTGAGTTTTGTGGGCTACCCTTTTACATGGGAAAGTGGGCGAGGAACTCCATAATGGATTGAAAATAAGATTGACAGAGCTTTTGGAAACCCGAGCTGCAATGGGAATTTGGTCAAACCGTGTGTCGAAATTTAGGCATGTCTTTCTCCAACCATTTTCCGATTATGGTTCACCCAGAAAGAAGTGAAGAGAGACATTGTGACATGGCGTTTAAGTTTGAAAATGCATGGAGAAATGAACCACTGTGTCAGGTTGTGACAGATGACTGTTGGAGTGGATTGACTGGAATGCCATTTATGAGTCGTGCTCGGGCTCTTGGGACAAACTTGACCAGATGGGGCCGAGACCAAGCTAAAACATGGACGCACGAAATAAGGGAAGTCATAGGTTCCCTGAATGAAGTGAAGAGGAAGAGAGACCCACATGCATTTGCTCGGTTTGAGTTTCTGAAGCAAAAACTAAGTACCCTCCTCCTACAAAAAGAAGCTGACCGGAAGCAAAAGGCTAAACAAGCGTGGCTCAGGGGTGGTGATAGCAACACAAAGTACTCACATGCCAAGGTGAAGCAACGCAATAAGTTGAATTCGATCAAAAAGTTGAAAAACCATACTTGAGAATGACGGGAATGGGGACCTGGTTTGGAAGATATGATGGTAAGTTTTTATGAGAACCTTTTTAAGAAATCACAACTTGATTTTGGGTCATTACTGGAGAATATAGAATCGAGTATAACAATGGGCAAAACACTTTCCTAATCCAGAATGTCTTGCCTGATGAAGTGAAGCTAGTTGTTATGGATATGGGTAGGGGTGTGCAGAATATAACCGCACCGGAGGAACTGGCCGGCAAACGACCGCAATTCCCCGGAGGACCGGCCCGGACCCGGCCGCAAATCGCGCCGAAAAGACCGACACCGACGGATTTCGGCCCAGAGGGCGGTGGAGAAGCTGTGTAACTAACAGAAGATCGGCTGGTGGCCGGAGAACAGCTCCAAAAACAACGGTTATTCGGCCGACCACTGCGATGAACTGTAATGACACTGGTGCTGTGTTATGCAAATCTCTATGAAGAAGGAGACTAGTATTAGCCTAATATTATGGCTTAAATATAACCTAGCCTATTTTAAGTTTTTATCTTCAAAGCCCATTCTAACTAACCCAACCTATTTTATGTTTCTAACTATTTACTAACCCAACCCATTCTATATTATTAACTAGTAAATGACTAAATATAACCCTAAATAATCTACGATTCTTCATCTTCCTTACCCTTTCACCTCACATGTGCCGCAACTAGGTATGATTGGGAATGGAAGACAAAGCTTCGGATGAACTCGACCTCATACCGTTTGTTCTTCTCTGTTCTTCACCCTCTCACATCTATTCCCTTCCTTTTTAGATCTGGACGAACTCGACTTCGTGTCTTATCTTGTAGATCAGGAAAAGGGTCGTCGGAAAATATGGGGTTCCTCTACACAGCCGATCTCTCATTATCGTTGTCGGTGTCGTAAAATCGGATGAATGTGAGGCTCAAAAGAAATCCCATTTTGATTCGGATGGCTGGTTAAAAACCGGAACTGACCGATAACTTTACCGGTCGAAAACCAGCACCCTTTCCTGGTGCCTGTGCCGGTGTCTGAATTCAAATAACCGGTGACTCCGGTTTGGTGGGGGGACTGGGAGCGGCAGTCGGTTAACCGGCCGATGCCCACCCTAGTTGACAAGTCTCCTGGGCCAGATGGATTGAATCCCGGATTTTATCGCCAATATTGGGATATTGTAGGACCTGAGTTTATTGCATTAATCCAAGACTTCTTCCTGGCACAGAAATTACCTAACCTTAAT
This sequence comes from Erodium texanum, assembly GCA_036897725.1. NCBI lineage: Eukaryota > Viridiplantae > Streptophyta > Magnoliopsida > Geraniales > Geraniaceae > Erodium > Erodium texanum. The sequence continues at coordinate 2,502 of JAYMSW010004052.1, forward strand.
ACGTCCAATCTTGTGCTTATTCTCAACAAGGAAGCCCTCGAGAGCATGAGCGGGCTTTGACCCATAACACTCTGTAATGTGTGCTACAAAGTAATGACAAAAGTTATGGCAAATCGCCTGAAAGTAGTCCTCCCCTAGTTGATAGCAGAAACTCAAAGTGTCTTTATTAAAGACAGACTCATATCAGACAACATTCTCATATCTTTTGAAGTGCTTCACTATCTTCGCAGGCTTAATTCTGGGAGAAATAGGTATATGGCGGTGAATCTCGATATGAGCAAAACCTACAACGCGTGGAATGGGATTTTCTTATCACTGTTATGACGAGGATGGGGTAATTTGCAGCAAGCGACACCAGGTAGCCCATGGAACAACGAACAGAGGAGCTCCGAAGAAAAATCTTAATCGGTGCTCTATCTTCCAGATCTTCATCTCCTCCGACACACTCCCCTATTTCCACCCCTACCCGCTGTATGATCATGTCTTGTTCCGACGCCAGACCCGCTGTACGATCATGTCGTGTTCCGATGCCGGTTCCGAATGAGCAGAGATCTTTTCAACTAGATCGTTGCTAGGGTGTATGAACATAATCCATGGTTCAATACCCGTGAGGATGCAACCGAACGAGGAGGGTTCTCAGTGATCCAGAAGTGCACTATTGCACTTAGAATGCTGGCAACGGGTTGATCAGTAGATAGCTTGCACGAGTACCTTCGGATGTCGAAATCAAGAGCTTTAGAATATCTGAAGCAATTCTGCGCTGTCGTCTTCATTGTTTTCGGGCAGGAGTACATGCGGAGGCCAAATGCAACTGACATCGAGTGACTGCTAAAGGAGAATGTGGATCGCGGCTTCACAAGTATGTTGGGTTCCATTGATTGTATGCACAGGCAATGGAAAAATTGCCCAATGACATGACGCGGCATGTACACACGCGTAGACCAGCCCGCCCCGACGATGAGGCTTGAAGCCATGGGCGATAAGGAAACCTGGTTCTGACATGCTTTCTTTGGTGTTGCGGGTTCGAACAAAGATGGCAATGTCGTCAACCAGTCCCTGCTATTCACCGATGTCGTGTGTGGAGAGCAAGCTCTAATTTGGTACACTGTCAACGACCGTGAGTATACGCATGACTATTATTTGGCTAATGGGATCTACTCGCAATGGGCTATTTTCGTGAAGACGGTTCGGAAACCAACAACCCCTAAATAGAGGCGTTTCGCACAAATGCAAGAGAGCTGTCGGAAAGACGTCGAGTGTGCGTTTGGGATTCTGCAAGCACGATTCAAAATTGTGATGTAGCTCATACTGTTCTGGGAACCTTTGGACATTGGGGTCATAATGTAGGCATGTGTCGTGCTCCACAACATGATTGTTGAAGAAAAAAAAAGACACTACAGAGGGCGCGAAGGTGATGAGAAAATATCCCATCCCGACTACGACGACGGTGGTCTAAGTTCTTCCTCTACCGGCCCATCACCAGCCGTCCACCAAGACCCAATTGGTGATTTCATTGAGTGGTGTCTCCAACTGCGAGCAAGAGTTGAAGATCGGAGAACGCAGAAACAGTTGAAGGACGATTTAATGGAGCATATATGGAAATTATTTGAAGGCCGACAATTGTAGTCTCGCACGGATGGGCCAATGTTTTATGTGTTTATGTTTTTCTATTTTTAAGATGTTGTCTTTTCGATGTTGGAATACTTGTTGTAATGGTAATTAGGTGTTAATGAAAAAACATAACCGTTGCAACGTGTCGCATGGATCGCAAATTGGAAGGTACCTACCTTGGTGAAGAAGCTGCTGAAGAATAAGGACCAACCTACATAGAGAATGAACAACAAAAGCACAATACCATAATGAAAACATGTTTCACATGCACCGAAATTGAAAGTACATAAATAGGCCGAAGACCATAAAGAATTGGAAACGTAGGCCATGACGATGTAGCCGAATACAAACAAATAAACACGTATACCAACAACTAAAAGCTTTTGATCATTCATCAGAAGATTCAGAATCTTCATCATCCCCGTAATACTCGAGCGAGCCTTCTTCCTCCACGGGTGGCTCTGGTTCGTCCTCACTCGGACTTTGAATCTCGGGACTGTTGGGGGACTCAGGATCTTGCAGATGGGGCGATGGAGGAGGGGTCAGGTACTTTTCAGCTGGTGGCGAGGGAGGAGGAAAGGACCTATACCAGCATTATTCGTGACCGTCAGGGTCGCCGAGACGAGGAGGGTCTGGGACTGGAGGTGGAGACCATTTGTACCAGCTATTTGATGCTCCGGAGGAAGAATCGAAGTTAGGTGAGGGTTCTCGGTAGTCCGGGGGCGAGGGCGGATTTTGTGCCATGGTTGTGATGCTTACAATGACATGAATTACTCAAGTGGAATGGAAAGGGTTCTAGGTTGGAGCGTGAAGCAAGCTCCATATATATATACACGCAGAAAACACTGTAGCGAGCTTGACCGAGCGGGAAACAAATTATTATTTTATGCGTTCAAAGTTGAAGTTTGGCGATAAAATTCCCGTACTAATTTTTGAATTTCGAATTCAATGCACAACGTGAAGCACGAAACTGCAGTGCATTAGATCAGATACCCACTTATCATGTGTTTTGATGATGTGGCTGCATTTCGTGCTCAGGCCATTGTAAGCAGTGCATTAGATCAGAAACTACAATCGACTCTCACATGCACGAATTTGTTTTCATGACAATGTACCAAGAAGCCAGACACAATGTTAGGAACATATTTATGATGTTTTTGTACATGTTTATCTATATCTATATATCGTCACATAAACGATATATCATATACACAAATATCATGCTTTCTGATTATGTGATTGCACAAATCAATCGACTCTCACATGTTCGAAATTGTTTCCATGACAATGTACCAAGCAGCCACACACATTACTTCGAACATAATTATGATGTTTAAAGAATTAAAGAATTTTTTTGTAACCCCGATATTGACACTGCCGTTACCAATCTTTCTTTAGGTCAACACCAGTGTCGTCGTTGACACACGGATCCACAGCGTCCGATGTGACGCACCCAACCTTAGGCTATGACACGCTATCATTGACGTTACTCTTGTGCACTATAGCTTATTTGACTTTATCGTTTATTTAATTGATGCAGTAATTAATACATATTCAGTGCACATAAATAAAGTAGAATATTGTTGAAAACAAGGGAGAAGAAGGAGAAGTTGATGATGTAACTGGAAAAGGTGAGAATAATGCAAGAGTTGAGTTGTGAGTTTAAGGGTGGGTCTCATTTAAGGATGTCCAAAATAGTCCTGTGCCGTGTGACGTGTTATTATGTGATGTCACACGGCCACGTCGTAGATGACGCTTACTTTCACCTACTCTCAGGAACGATCAGCTGGCATGACTAATTGCAAATTACACGGCGTTGCAAATAAGAAATTGCAAATTCAATTGAGAAATTATAAATAAGTAAATTGCACCAAATTCATTATTATTTATTACTTTTATATTCTATCATCAGTTAAAATTGGTAAATAAAATCGATCAAATTTAAATCTGTAATGAAAATTATTAATATATAAAACAATATTTGATTTGACGATTTAAAAATATTAATGATAATAAATTGACTTTTTTTTTTCAAAGATAATTTGAGAATGTAATTAAAGTGGTCAATTTTGGGTAAAATTAATTGCAGAAATTGGTGACGGTGTGCAAATAGTTGAGACACGTTGTCAACACAGTAAACGTATAGCTAGCTAGTCGGTTGATCGGTTCCGTGGCAGAGGGTGGTGACGTCACAAGAGTGACGTCAAGATTCGCACACTGCGATTACATCTGTTGTTGTCCTGTCCATGAATCATATAGATTCAACTCTTCCACTTGGTATATAAATATGTCCACTTCCTTGCCCAAACCCAAATCACCAGAACATCAATCTTGATTACTAAATTAAACTTGTCATCAATGGCTGCCACAAAGGTGCTCCTCACCGACCTCGCCGCCACCGTCGATCACGTTCCCACAAACTACATAAGACCCTTCTCCGACCGTCCCAAACTGGGCGATGTGGACACAGCTTCCATTCCCCTCATTGACCTCGGCGGGCTCCACGGCCCTCACCATTCCGATGTCATCCATCAGATCGGTCTCGCTTGCCAAAATGATGGGTTCTTCCAGGTACATTGATGGCGAGGTTCCTAATGGGATTAGATTTTGTAAGAGGAACATTTGATTGCATATTTGTTTGCAGATAAAGAACCATGGGATAGGGGACGAAATGATAGAGGGGATGTTGGAATTGGCGAGAGAGTTTTTCGGGATGCCGGAGAGCGAGAGGATGAAGAATTACTCGGACGACCCGACCAAGAGCACGAGGCTGTCCACAAGCTTCAACGTCAAGACCGAGAAGGTGTCCAATTGGAGGGACTTCTTGAGGCTCCATTGCCACCCTCTTCAACGCTACGTCCATCAATGGCCCTCCAACCCTCCATCTTTCAGGTCATTTTTTCATATAATATATGTGTAGATATTTATTATGTAGTTTGGATAACCAGTTTCACAAACAAACTCAAGTTGACCAGCTTGTTTAGTTTTATAAAGTTTAAAGCCGGGACTGAGGCAATTTTAGGACAGGGATGTGGTGGCAGAGTATTCTACAAGCTTGAGGAGACTGGCGCTGAAACTGGCAGAGGCAATATCAGAGAGCTTGGGTCTGAGAAGGGACTACATAGAAGGTCGGTTGGGGGGGCATGGGCAGCACATGGCGTTGAATTACTACCCACCGTGTCCCCAGCCAGAGTTGACTTATGGGCTGCCAGGTCACACCGACCCCAGCCTCATCACCCTTCTCCTCCAGGACGATGTCCCTGGCCTCCAGGTCCTCCGCAATGGCCACTGGGTCGCTGTTCATCCCATCCCCAACACCTTCATTGTCAACATCGGTGATCAAATGCAGGTCCACTTCTTTCCCCCATCTTCCCAGTTTACAATCGAGTTTTGACCTGATGGAAAAATTGACAACTGGTGTTTTGATACGCAGGTGCTGAGCAATGACAGATACAAGAGTGTGCTTCACCGAGCTGTGGTGAATACCGACAAGGAGCGCATATCAATCCCCACGTTTTACTGTCCTTCACCTGATGCCCTCATCGGTCCAGCAGAGCAGCTCATCGACGACCATCACCCACCTGTTTTCAGGGACTTTACATACCAGGACTACTATGACAACTTCTGGAACAGAGGTCTTGCCACCGAGTGTTGCTTAGACTTATTCAAAACATCCTCTGCTTCTACTTTATGCTAATAACAAGAAACCTATGTTCTCAAGTCAATTGAAATGTTGGCAAAGAAATTGAGAGTAACACAAAATGAACACAAGTACTATCTCTTAACTTCCCAAACGAATTTCTGAGTTTGAAACAACCACCAAATCCCAATTACATGATTCAAATCAAGAGCTAAAAGTGCTATACTAACCTGAATTTACTATCGTTCTATCTGGATAGTCACATGACTGATGTTGTACTCTCTCCGGATGTAGTCCACAACCTTGTCCAGCACCATGTCTGCATTTGCATCCGGTTTGATTTTAACATGGCAGGCAAGCAACACCTTCCCCACAGTTATCGCCCAAATGTGCAGTTCGTGGATGGCAATCACCTCATCCATCTCACACAGGCCCTTCTCGAGCCTTGTGGCGTCAATCTCTCTTGGTGTGCTCTCCATCAGAACCTCAAGGATGTTCCTCAGCATCCTGATTGTTGTGCCCAGTACAATCACAGAGAATATGAGGGTGCAGATAAGGTCAATGATCTTCCACTCTGGCTTATACCATATAACCGCCCCTCCAATCATCACTCCCACACTCTGGATGGAATCACCAAGGACATGAAGATAGGCACCCTGTACATTGATGTTCCTTTGCTTCTTCTCCTGTTTGAGTTCAACCTCTTTAGAATTGTTCTCACCTTCAGTGCTTATCTTGAGGAAAGGTTCCCTCTCATCTGTCTCATGAGCATGATGGTGCTTGTCATTGCCCCCGTGATGATGGTGATGATTATCATCATGTCCAGAGTGCTCCTCGTGATGGTGATGCGTTGTGATATTGATAGCATGGCTATGCCCGTGATCATGATGTTCACGGCCATGCCCGTGATCACCATGGGTATGTCCATGTCCATGCCCATGATCATGACCCAATAAAAGAGCCATGGCTATGTTAACCAGAAGACCAAAAGCCGAAACAAGGAACATAAGACGGCCCTGAACTTCACCAGTTTCATGTATGAGCCTAGCAATGGCTTCATACACAAGTATGCCAGCAAGAAGCCATATCATCTGAATGGAGACAAGGGCGCCAAGAATCTCAATTCTGAAAAAGCCATAGGACTGGCGTGGAGTAGCCTCCCATCCCGCTGCCCACAGTGAAAACAAAGAGATGGCAAAAGCTGCAACATCTGATAACAGATGAGCTGCATCAGTTAAAATTGCAAGACTGTTGGCTTTAATACCTCCAACAACTTCCACAGCCATGAATACCACACAGAGTCCAACTGCAATTAAGAGTTTTCTCATGGCAGCTGATCGTTCCTTTGCATCTTTTGAACTGGCTGTTGCATCTGAAAAGCCACATGGTGCCCCCTGACAGATCTTACTGACACTGCTCCCTTCCATGGCCGGCAAATCACCACATACTTCTATTATTTGCCCATGTTCAGAATTTTGATCGCCCATCTGAAAGTTAATGGCGGCGCCAGCATAAGTATGAATACTAATTTGAAATTACTAATCCAAAACAGACATATGAGAACAATATATGACACCAAATAGGGTGAGTGAGACATAGAGGAAGTCTGAAAAGTGGCTCAAGAAGGTAACGGAAAGAACTTCAAAGCACATCCAAAGAATTCATGAACAACCAAAGAAGTAGATTAAGGTTGAAATACCCAACCCAAAGGTGTAACCACTTAATGTGTGGTATTGATTTTTAAGATAGAATTAAGGGCTATAAGGTGAAGTGAAAGAAATACCAAAAGTTAGGTTCCCACACACCATAAGTTGCAGATTAAATTAAGGGCTCAAAGGCACAACAAGGACATTCACACCAGTCAATACCATATTAGGAGAAGGAATACAAATGCAAGAAACAGAAATCTATTGCAGTCTTTTACTGGATACTATACTTCCTAATTAGAGAGCATGACCAGATGACATATTTCTCCAGGTAGCCAAAACGGGTGCCATATGTGCAATTATAGGAATAAATTATGTTCAATTCTATATGCACATAAGAGAGATATTCTTGCAACCCTCAATGCTACTGTATAGATAAGACAATATTATACTCACTTAACTAAGAACCGGAGGAAAAGACTATCTTCCTAAGAGACCCCTTAAAATAAAGATTGATCCTACGAAAAGCTCCAAAGTCAAACTCATGGAATACATAGCAGTAGACTAATAATGAAATCATATCAAACAGATATGGAAAATCTTACAAACAGATCTACCCAATTAAAAACAAAATTACAAGCATGCCTCAATATCAATAAAACTAACAAGCAGACAACCCAATTTAACCCACAAGGTCAAGCAGATCTCAATCACCACTATAAAAGAAACCTTCCACATCTATCATCATACAGTGAACACAAACACATACCAGAAAAATCAAATCGAAAGACCCATATGGCTACACGAGGAATCAACTCAAAACAAGCGATCAATACAGCAAATAACAGTACATAATAATAAATAAATAAAAAACAGCAACCAAATTCTACCTTCCCAAAGAATTGCCTGCCACACACAGTTCAGTTCCATCTGATTGACTAATATGCATAAACATATATACAGAAACACTGACACACCCAGTGCGAAATCAACACTCAGGATCCGGAATAGTTGATTTTTTTTTCTTTCTAAAAGTCATTAGATACCCACAGATTCAGCAAAAAGAGAATGGAAAAAAGGCTGGAAAGTGGGAGAAAAAGTGGGCATGGGCAATTACAGAAACAATATAAAAAAAGCGAGCGATTGAATGAAGAGATAAGAGTAGATACCGAGTCCCGATTCGGAGAATGGGTGGTGATCCTTAGACCGTTCTCAGGCGAGTAGTGGCTGTGAGGCTCAGCTTGGGAGGTCATTCGATTCGCTTTGACGATTCTTCAGGGAAAGAGAAAATCTGCAAGAGAATAAAGTGGAGCGAGATATAAATTGTGGTGTCCGTCTGTCTATATACTATTGTCTTCTAGGGTTTGGGGATCAAGATTCTCTCATGGATTTCTTTTGTCTGCTAGTCATCAATGGTCAATTAATTCTTTTGTTTTTCACTTTATAAATTACTACTTATCTACACACAACCGCTGATTGGTTTCAAGAAAAATCTACACAAAACCGCTTATTAGTTATTTTTATCATATTTTTTTTTGATAATTTTTTCATCAATTTAAAACCGTTTCAAAAAACAAGAAAGAATAATAGGTTTCAAAAAAAAAAAACAAGAAAGAATAATGGGTTAGAACTCATAACTGCTCTTTCTTATTATTTGTTTAATCTATCGATTTTAAGTATATAAAAATGTGTCGACTTACATTCCAAATAATTTTTATAGTGATCCTCTCTTTTCTTCCACCTAGTGAAGCCTAAACCTTAGATAGACTAGTAGTTGGCACCGACAAGGGAAGCCTCCTTGCTCTCCCCACGCCCCTCTCCAAACTTCGTCCATAAGCATCGGTTCGTTGCCAGTCCCAAGCCGCCTCCACCACTTCCCTTCTCGTGCAAGCGCTGACTCCAGCTTGGTGCGCGGCCGCCATCAGAGGCGTCGTCATGGTCTGGCGTCCTCTGCCCAGATGAGTCGACGCCGGCTTTTTCGAACGGGCGGAGCAGGATTGGGGGGTTCGCGGGGCACGA
>JAYMSW010004053.1:0-11416 GCA_036897725.1 Erodium texanum
TGTATTATGTTAAAATAGATGGAAATGGTTGAAAATTCCTTAAAAATATACATAATATTCTATTTTGCATAATGTCACTGGCACATAGGGGCTTAATTTTTCTAAAAATCCTAAACTTTCTATGAGCATTAAGCTAACCCTAACATTGAACTAACTGTAGGCCCTAATCTAGGAGACGCCGTCAATCCATAAACCAGACCTTTTGGAAATGGAGCTCCCAACCACACATAGACAAGCTCAAGTCTGACAGCCCCAGAAAGCTGATATTTCAAAATTAATTAATTAATTTAAATTTGATCTTCCAAAATTAATTTCAGATGTTATATATTTTTTCTGTTATTTTACAAATTTCATTCAGATGTAGTAAAAATCAATTATTTAATTTATTAAAATCATATTTTTTAGAATGAATTCATATTGTATGTAAAAAGTGTTCATTAAAATTATTATTTATTTACTCTTTTAATTATTATTTTATAATTTTAGTATTTAAAATTTAACAAATGGAAGGTATTGTTTGAAAATTTAAAATTGGTGTGAGGGTATTCAGGTCATTTTCAGTTATAGGGTAATTTTTTTTTATCTAAAAACTAACAGAAGACTGTATCTAATTCATGAGGCCTTCCATGTCACGTTTTATTTCATTATACTGTTTTTCGTCCGTGTTTAATTCATAAGGGCACATTTCTGTCTGTACCCAATTCATAAGGCCTTCCGTAATACGTTTTATTTTATTGGGTTATTTTTAGTCTGTACCTAATTTATAAGGACACATTTTCATCTGTATCTAATTTATAAGATTTTCTGTAACACATTTTATTTTATTGGCTGTTTTCGGTCTGTCGGGAATTCATAAGCACACTTTGAGTAATTACCCTTAGTCTCGACTTAAAAGATAGATATCTTATTTGTATTTTAATAAAAATATCGTATGAATTCCTTGTAACTAGCTCAAATCGATGACGCCATTACTATCTCAAAGCCGAGGGACTATTGTGCCTGTTTCTAATAATTTACATCGCACGAGATTTGTAATCTTGGCATGAGTAAGCACCAGAACAATCAAAAACAAATTCAAGGTGGTATCAACTTAAAAATCGTTGACAACAATCATCATTCCCGGTGACGAGGAGCATCAGTCTAGTTGATGTGAATCCTTACTGTGTAGTAACACTCTTAGCAAGGTTTCGAGGCTGATCAACATTGTAGCCCCTCAGAACAGTAAGATGATATGCCAACAACTGCATTGAACAAGGAAAAATGAAGTCGATAAGAAAAAATCACTGACTGAACTTCGTAACCTCTTAGAACGTGGAATGTGAATTCACCTGCAGTGGAACTATATTAAGTACAGGTTGAAGGCAATCTTCAACTTGAGGAACTTCGATGGCTCGGCATGATCCCCCAGGACACACAGCTGAAGCATCCCCTTTAGAACATACTACTATTAACCGACCTTTGCGTGCATGGAGTTGCTGAATCACTGATTGCTGCTTGCTGAATTCAACTCAAACTTTTCAGCCACAATCTAATCGAAAATCTCAGGTGACTACGATGCTGCTAATTACGAGAAAACCAACCTGAAGCAAGCATCTCGGGTAGCAATCACGAGAATAGGGAGAGTTTCATCAACTAAAGCCAGAGGACCATGTTTCATTTCACCAGCAAGTATTCCTTCGCTGTGCATAAGTGCCACTTCCTTCACCTTCAAAGCGCCCTCCAGAGCTGTTGCATAGTTGTATCCTCTTCCAAATGCAAGAAGTGACTGCTCCGCAATCAATTCTCTGGCAAGATCCTTCATCTCTTCGTCAAGCTTCAAAACCTCCCGAACTTTGTCTACAGGAGAAAGCTACCAGAAACATTTATTCTACAAAGTTTGCTTGTCCAACTGGTCAAACACTTGAACATGGGTCTTGAGACCTGATGTAACGCCAAGAATAGTAAAGGCCACTAGGTCGTGTTATAGGGAATCTCTAGTCTTATCTTGTCTAAAGATAAAATTCTCCACTAGGGTTGTGTCGGAGTCTTATCTTGTCTAAAGGTAATAAGATTCCTCACTAGTAATAGCTAAGTTCCTTCTTGAGTAAGGAAGGTCTAGTGTCTTCTCGAGGAAGGAAGGAAGGGTCAGGGTGTTTTGGCTCTATAGATAGAGGAACTCCAACGCAACCTAGTGGAGAATCTTATCTTTAGACAAGATAAGACTAGAGATTCCCCATGACACGACCTAGTGACCTTTACTATTCTTGGCCTTACATTATTACACACACATGCCATAGCTGGGACTACTATACACACTGTGCCGTAGTCGACACTACTACTACTATTGTCATAGTGGCAGACACACTATATTACATGGTAAAACATGTGGCAAGCTAGCCACTATTCACTACCTCCCAACTTATGTTGGGACTTTCTCTATTTAGCCCTTAGTGGGTCTCTCTCTCTTTGCAGCCCTTAATAGGCCTTTCTCATGGTGGAGTCAAGTGGTATTTAGAGTTCCCTTCTACATAAGGAAGGCCTTGAGTCCATACCTGATAGTATCAATCTTAAAAGGTTCTTTTAAGAATAAAAAAACGTTGGTGATCCCTTGCTTCCATACAAGAAAGGTCTTGAGCCCAATAGTTTTGACACACATGATCTAATCGATAAAAAAACATTTATTCTACAATCATTCTATCAGTCCAACAGTTGATAGAGGAATGAGATAAGTAGATCCAGCAATATGTGAAGGGAGCTATGGAAACTTACTCGGCAAGTCAAATAAACCGTCTATTATAGCCTCTCTTCTTGACTGACTGGAGATTGTATCAGCTCCAATTGCCAAAGCCAACATTGCCATGACTACTATTTGACTTGTGTACGCCTGTTGATTATTTAAACAAAATAATTAAGCAATAAAACAAGTCCATACAAGAAAATTATTGTTACAGGCAATTTCTACCTTAGTACTTGCTACGCCTATCTCAGCGCCAGCATTTATATGAACACCACAATGTGTCATCCTGGCTATGGCACTGCCAACAGTGTTTGTTATGCCAACACATAGTGCACCGTTTTCTAAAGCATATTCCAATGCATGTAAAGTATCTGCAGTTTCACCAGATTGACTGACAAAAACTACTGTATCTTCTCGATATATTGGTCCCATCCGATCCAGAAGATCACTAGCAATTTCCATTGTAACAGGAACTCCTGTATTGTTGTTCATGAGAAATAAGCATTTACAAAGAAAATATGCTAAATCATGCAAAATTTAACAGATAATAAGAACCACTCTATACCAGAAAGTTCTTCCAAGATAGGCCTTGAAGCTAGAGCAGCATTATAGCTTGTGCCACAACCAATGAAAACAATTCGCCTGCTTCGCCTGATAGTTCTAAGGTGATCCTTCAGTCCACCCAAAAGAACTGTCTTGGATTTGCAAGAACCTCCACGTATAAGCCTCCCCCTCATTGTAGTGGTCAATGATTGTGGCTGCTCATGAATTTCTTTTTGCATGTAGTGCTCATAATGTCCTTTATTTATTTGCTCAACCTCCATTTGAAGAATGGATAATGCACGCTGAACAGATGCAGGCCTAGAACCTACACCTCCACGATTACTGCTATCGAACTTCAGGATTTCAACACCTCCGTCCTGTGGTGGCCAATACCACAAGTGAGTTTTTTCTTCACATATACATATTACACGATATTTCATATTTGAAAGCCTAGTCTACCTAATACAGTAAGTAACTCATAGGAAAGTCTAAGCAAAGAAAGAGATTTACAGTAATTGTTAGGTTTATCCTCCCCTTATAGTTTCTCCCGAATGAATTCTCACCCTTCCTTACAAGGTCAATTACTTCCTTGTGTTTCCCATGTCCAAACCACATTATTACCTCAAACATTTCTCACTCATCTTCTCCTCAATTGAGGCTACCCCAATCCTTCTGTATATTCGACACTTGTAAATTAACAGGCGAAGAAAGAGTGAATACCTTGAGATGAACTACTTCACCATCCTCAATCACCAAAACTTTTTTTGTGTGTTCGACTAGGGCATTGGCATCACTGGACAAAAAAAGTTCTTTTGAATGACCATCTGGAGAAGGGAACTGAACATTGCTAAATGGTGATCCATTGCTTAAATCCTCAGATGACTCCTGGAACAACAGCAATAACTAATTATTTAGATGCATGTAATTGCCACAGAGAGAGAAAGGGAGAGAGAGAGAGAGCAAAGAATATTATTGTCTATGCAGGGCATGTTGTATCAATTTACAAAAGAGAAGCATTTATAGTCAACAGGTTATAATATAATTCCATTTAAGCTTTCTATGGCAAAGAGACTCTTGGTGCAAAATCCAACTGAAAACATCTCCAACAGGTCAGTGATACGGGTCAAAATTGGGTCAACTGTTATTATGAGGTCAACTATTCTAATATGGGCTTCTATTGTAGTATGGGCTTTATGTATTTCAGTTTTAGGTTTATTATAATGGGTTTAGCCCATTCCAAGTCTTATGTGGTGGGGTACTGATACAAAGGGACGTGTATTGCCTTTGGAAAATCAAGGAATGAATTATCATAGTTTCTCTCTCTAAATTGCATTTCTCTCTCTTCTCTCCTCCTTTCTTCTTCTTCTATTCTGCCTCAGTTCCTCTCCTAAACCGTAATCTTCTCAATTCCCTCATTTTCTCTATATTTATCCTAGCTATCAGATTTGGTCCATATCAGTCAGTGGCAGGATCAATTTTTCACGGAGATACATCTAAACTGACTGCCCAAAGAAGCCATGCATTATTGTGTATCATGTGTAAGATGATTACTCTCAAGCAATGCAATAGTTCAAAGACGTAAAAGGAGTACTAGAACTTGAAATTTAGACATGACCCTGAATCACCAACTAGCAGGATGAATGGAATCTGTTAAAGCCCAATCCACCCCCAACGCTTAAGTAGCCACTCAATTCATATTCTTCTGATGTGGGACACCACTTCAACCTTCCCCCTCACGTGCGGTTTTAGCACGTGTTGCACACTAGCACACATTAGGTTAAATATTGTGGGAATAGGAAATAATATATTTTATATCTCAAAAACAACCAAACAAATTCTATAAGAGGATAAAAGATCTGAGAAGCTGAATATGTTAATCACCTTGACACCAAGGAGCAGTGGACTGCCACGTTTGCAAGCAATCAACTCATTCGGGTAATGTTTGCTTTTAAAGATGAGGGCATATGCTCCTTCAAGATGCCTCATGACTTCAAGCACAACTTCACTAAATGTGACAGGGCGATCACCTGCAGCAACAAACGGTATGCTGTCATCCTAAATTGCAATACAAAACCATTCTATCCTTCCGGAAAATAGAAATGGTATTTAGGGGAGTCACTCCCTGAACTATTGTGGAAATGATTCCTAGTATCAGCAGCAATCTTGTACCTAAAATAAAAGACTCAAAACTTGACAATCCTACTTCTTTTTCCCGCTCTTTTCTCCTACATTGTCATTTTAAACAAGAAAACATTAACCATGCTTTACACCATAAAAAATAGCAGTTGTGAACCTTAATGCTTATTCAAACAATATTATCTCTATATCTTCCATGGCAAGGCTATCATGACATTTTATTATAGGGTTAGACCTTTCAGAATCTAATACCAACTTTAAGGGGAATCAATGTTATACTCACCCACATAGATGCATAGATATACTCAGAAGTATTGGTTCAGACGCCAAACACTGACTAGCCTTTTCCACATATATAACAACAGTTGTAATAAAGACATGGCAATTAAAGACACTAATGTAAAAAAATCTCATTCCCAGGGTTCTGGGAGAAATAACACAGGCTTGGTATATGAAGTATGAGGTCTTCACCAGTTCAAATCCCCATACCAGCGGTTAACATTGTCTATACAAGAAATGTAAGAATCTCATTCCCAAATTCTCTAACAAAAGTATATAGTAATCAAACTTGTGAATACTGCAAGATGGCATATCTAAAATTTCAACTCCCAGACTGTAAAGCACAATAATATAATGTTCAATTCACTCAGATTACCTTCCTCATTTGCTTTATCAAAAACATATTTGGCAAGCTTTGGGATTACTTCAGTATCAGTGTCTGATTTGAAGATAAACCCATGTCGAACGAGTGTTTGTTTTAACACCTGAAGTTGAAAGGGGACAAAAAACCTTAAGCATAGTAACATAAAGATGTTTTCCAGACACAGTAATATATAACAAATTTTACTTAGAGGTTACAAGTTACAGAGGTAAGGCAAGGAACAAGTGAATCACTAAGCATCACAGATTAAACCAAATATATTTTTGGCAAGCATGTTGGTGTCCTGCAACTCATAATTCATATTCAAATCAAACCCTTATCAGAAACTGACTAATATATAATAGCTAGTATACCTGTGTATTAATATTAGATAGCACGCTACTTATTCGGGTAATTAATGAAAGACTCAAAGCCAAAACAAATTTTTTCAGGCAGTCATTTAACAAAAACTTCTAACCTTATCTTATGAAATAGGGATTAAAATATAAAAATAGTAACGAGGATGACGACAAATAATCTGAGATATTAAGAACTTGTATGATTAGGCTACAAAGCCAGAATCACAAATTAGGCCCTGTTAAACAGAGTACGAATTACATCTATGCCACTAACAGTCATATTATCATAACATTTAATCCTGTTCCTTAAGCTCTTGCTAAGGCAAGTACCAATAACCTTGGATCATTTACTCTAAAGAGGATTATGATGCAGAAGCACAAACTATTCAGTTACATACTGATAAGAAATTAGTTGCTAAATTATTTAAAATAATAAATAATATTGCAACTGGAATCTTAATGCAAACCTCATAATTAGTAACAACTCCATTGTGAACCACCAAGAAATCGTTCCCATCACCAGAGCTCTGAGGATGACTATTCCTTGGAGCTGGCTCTCCATGAGTAGCCCACCGAGTATGTGCAATCCCAGCATGGACAGAAAAAGATTCTTCCAAGTTCAATTCTGTGGACGCAACATCTGAAACAAACAAAAAAAAGTTGCTATTAACTCCATCTGCAATCAAGCTATGCTGAGCGTTACAGAACTGAAAAGTTGTTAAGAAGTTGATTGACAGTTATTGCAACCATTAAATGCACCAATGGAAAACAATCTACAGGTTCATAAGAAAAAAAGTTATACATTGAGCTCTAACGAATGCATGTTCAAGAGTCCTTAAATTATATCTAAGTTTCTCCACTTATGCCATTAAAGCAGAGAAAACCAAGCCATCCATCAGTATACAAAGTACAGAAGGACATATACAGCTCCCTTTCGTATTTAGTCATTCCCAACCACATGGGCTTCATCGTTATAATTTCATTCAAACCTTTCAAAACCCTCAAGTTCCACATGCAAACTAAACACACGGGTATTTTTAAGGGGCCAACTTGGTTGGTCTCTTAAGAACATAAGGAGAAAAGAATACTCATTTAATGGGGAGGTTACAGGATTGTCAAATCAACAAAAAGTACAACACCAGTTCTAGAAAAAAAGAAGCTAATATGAAACAGAAAGAAATAGCAAAGATAATAATCCCCAGAAATGGTTCTATGGAGTTTGAGTGGCTTAGTTCTGCTTGTTAGCTGAGAAAATGTAAGGAACAGTTAAAACGATGAAGGAATTGAAGTTAAATTAGTATACCACTCTTGTTACCACACCATAATTCAATCACATACCTCACTAACTGAGCTCACTGTAAATACTAAATACAACTTCCTCAAAATAA
The DNA here is from genome assembly GCA_036897725.1 of Erodium texanum. NCBI lineage: Eukaryota > Viridiplantae > Streptophyta > Magnoliopsida > Geraniales > Geraniaceae > Erodium > Erodium texanum. The sequence continues at coordinate 7,783 of JAYMSW010004053.1, forward strand.
TAAATTTCGTCACTCAGCTTGATCAAATCAGCTTCCACTACTGAGCATAACCAGATCACACAAAGTTACACACGATTTCGCACATTAGGTGCCACCACACCCGAACCATAAAAATGAGCTCGAAATATACTAAGGCTTATTCATTTGGGAGAAAAAGAAACAGACAGAGAAAAACTTGAAAACTCAGCAATATAGACTAAGGCTTGTTCAAATACCTTTATAGACGGATTTGACGAGGGACTCGATGTTGCCTTCCTGCCGGAACACGAGATGAGAAGGAGGAAGGACGGAATCGGAGGAGTTGCGAGTTTTCGGATCGATAGAAAAGGAGGAACTGTCGATGGAGATTCCGGCGGAATCGTAGCCGCGGTACTCGAGGCGGCGAAGGCCATTGAAGAGTACTTGGAGGATGTAGCTCCTCTCCCTCGTCACCTTGTAATTCAAGTAGGCGAATATCCCGCACATTTTCCCTCTGCTTCTGATATTTTCCGGGAAAAGAAAATCTGTGAGAAAAGTTGGACTGAGGATCCGTTAAGAAGAGGGAGGGAAGGACAGAGGTGGACAATTTTGACTTTTTGACTCTCTCTCGTTCGGTGTTTGGGCCGTTGGCTCTGGTGCTGACATACGGTTGAGGTGGGTCTGTTTGACAGACTGATAAATCGGAGAGGGAGAGGACACGGTAGAAGTTTGTCAGGACTTCCAGGGTGTTTTTTGTCTTTTCGTTATGCATCAGGCTTTCTCGCGTGTCAGGTTCTAATTGGCGGGACTGTTAGTTACTTTTATCTAGTTATAGTCATTAGTCTGTCTGTGTTTGCCTACTCAAAACCGGGGGTAAGATTGTCACCCAAACATTTTAGCTACCTTTTTTTTATATAGATTTTAGCTACCTTTTTAATAACTTAATAAAAAAAATTTGAAAATTTCTATACAAATCTACCTATAATTAGGGAAGTGTGTGTTAATTAACACAAGTATATAGTCTTTTAAATATTAAAAGAACAAGATGAAAAAAAAAAGGGTACAAGATAGGATCCACAAAGCTTGTTTTTACCCCAAAACAGTCTTCACTTTGCACACACTGCCATACAATTGCATTTACCATATTTCCTTTCAACTGGAAACAGACAATGGGATACATCAACCCCATACAATGGGACATACATACAGATGCATCAACAATTTCAAAGGTGTGAAATGGGTTTCTATTTTTGTGAATATTTTTACAGGGAAGAAGGCAAAGAAAATGTTATTAGCTAGATCTAACAGCATCAATGGCAAGGACTAAGTTGTCAAATTTAGCCCCAGTGACTTCTTTCACAATTTGGCCATCTTTCAGAATCTTAAACGTAGGAACCACCCTGATCCCGAGCTCCTTAGCCAAAGGCTGCAAAACCATCAGATCCGTGAGCGAAAGAGATGTCATTTTATATCCATGTTGCAATCTTGAAGTAATCGATAGGTGCACAGAACAAAATACCAGGTTTGAGCTTTGTTTGTTGGGTTATGATCGCATAAAGGTGCACATACCTTATTTTCTTGGTTGCAATCAAGCTTTAAAAAGACGACATCGAGGTACTTCTCAGACAGCTCTTGAAACTTTGGGGCCATTACCTTGCAAGGCCCACACCTGAACATTTGAAGATCGAATTAGAGTAAACGATGTTATAATACATGGCATAATAAGAGGAATGAATGGGGCATGAACAACCTTGACAGTCAAGATAGATCATGACTGTTCAAGAAATGTATAATACAAGATAAAAATGAAAATAAAAACACTTTCTTCATGCACAAATATTTCAGTTTGTCTTTGTTCTTAAGCCCCATATGCATAAATGGACTACATGATTAGAACACATTTAATAAACAAGTAAATCTAGAAAGTTACAAATTAGGATCCCGATGAACTGATTGGAAACTACTATCATAAATAAAATATCCAATTTCACTATACAAGCATGTAATTTGTTTATCTTGGATGCCCCAGAATCATCACTATTGTGACTAGGTTGATTTTTGAATTGGGATCAATAAAGCGAATGGTGCTCTAAGTTAAAAAATGATCAAGGAGTGCCTATGCAGCATCTAAGAAGTATGAACCTTATTGCACGCAAATTGAATATAAATAGAAAGCTGAAGGAAATTGTGGATCAGAACTTTCTTCAAGGGCAAGAAAGCTTGCAAGTTTATACACAGATCTGAAATCATGAAAGCATTTTTTTTAATACAGAATGTTCTGCATCAGAAACGTCCTTATCCCCATTAGAATTTATGCAGGTTGGAAAGGCTCGAGATTGGTTCTTTCCACTCTTTTGTAACCAAATCAATAGGAAACATGGAGACTGCAAATCATCAATATGATATACTGGAACCAAATGAAAAAACTGGTAAGAAAAGAATCCAAACTGGACAACCGGTAAGAAAAGAATCCAAACTGATGATCTATTACAACTTCCATTAACAAAAGTAGAAAAAACTGGTAAGAAAAGAATCCAGACTGATGATAGAAACATCACACCAGAACAAATTTTACACTTCTCTAAAGTTAGTTTTACCAAACACTTTTATTAGTAAAAATAACTAACTTATAAATATAAGCACCAACTAGCTTATCAACTATTAGCTTGTTGTGCCAAACAAAGCCTCCCTTTGGACATCTATTTTAGGAAAGAAAAAAAAACTCAATAATCTGTTCTGCCCAAAAGCTTCACATAATTTAAAATCTTCAAGAAGTTCACAGTTCAGGTCTTCGGGCCTCTGATAGTAACTTAAACAAAGTAATGATTCTACATGCAAATTCAAATTGATCAACTACACATCATCAAGGCACCATTGACGGGTATACATTTCCTTCGACTATAATTTTATTTGATTGAATTTGAAGGTATGCTATACATTTCCCCTTCACTGCTAATTTAGTAATTGGACCATCAAATCAAAATTGCATGTATATATCCAATGATCCACAACTTAGCCAAACCCAATTACCTTTCCAAACTATTAAGACTATTGAACACACATGTCAAGCTGAATTAACTCCCTTATTAACCTAATTTGAGCACATACATCCAAGCAAAAATACAAATCAATTTCAGAACACATGAAATCAATTTCACATTTCAGAGTTTTCTCAGGATTCGAAAGAGACGCGTGAACAAAAGCTATGAAGGAAGAATCGGAACATACCATTGCGTGTACATATCAAGGACGACGGTCTTGTCGCCGGCGGCCTTAACGATGGGCCAGAAAGTGTCCTTGTCGACCTCCGTCACCTTCCCCACCGTCACAGTCACCTCCTCCGCCTCCAAGCTCGACCTCACCACAAAAACCCCATTCTTACCCCTGCTGTGCAAACTCGTTCCCCTTAACCGCACGCTCCAGCCTCTCGGTGCCGACGCGACCACAGAGGACGAGGCCGCGATCTGGTGCGCGCCGGAGCAGGACAGAGACGGTGGCAGACGAACGGCCTGAGGAGAGAGAGTGAAATGCAGAGCCATTTTAGTGAGAGAAAATGGTGGAGACTTGGACGAGTTGTCTCAGACAGTAGCAGCGCAGCGAGTGAGAGAGTCCCTAGAGCTGAGTGGCTGCGGAGGGGGGCTTTGGGTACGAGCCTGGACAGACGGGCATGGACGGG
>JAYMSW010004054.1:0-11416 GCA_036897725.1 Erodium texanum
AGTAAGATTCTAAGGATACCTATTTCTCATTAAAAAAATAACATGGATGATTTGAAATAAAAAGGCTATTGCACTATCAAACTCTAACGTCCATGCAAACAAAGTAGTTTAATTATTAAGATTTAATACAGTATTAGGGTTTGATTTATCAGTCATGTGTCGAATGTGACACTCGCTGGCCAGAAGTAAACCAAAACTTGTTTTGAACCAAAGTCCCATGATTCATGTATTAAATCCGACGCTTGCCAATCTGCATATGAGGGGGGGTACAGTGCAGAGTCCGACATTAAAAAGATGTGAATAACAACATTTCTTTAATACTAAGTCTGTCTTTGTCTATCTATTTGATCTTTTTAGCAGTTCGTGAGTACATCAATAGATTAAAAAGATGTACAAGAGATGACATTGATAAATTATGTTAGAATATAAAACTATAATTGAACATTTTGTCGAGTTGATTTTCTAATAAACACATCCCATTAGTTTTTGGGCACACTCGTAGCTTTATCGGCTACCAAAACCCTAGAAGAAGATCGAGCGAGCTACATTTACGCACATAGTTTGTGATCCTTGATATTTGAATTAACAAGTGCCTATAGTCTCTAGACTTGGACAAATCATCAAACCATATAAACTCTTTTGTCATTATTTAAGGATGCCATTTTTGTTTAAACTAGCCTTGAAGCAATCAAAACCCATTTCGAGTTACAATGTATGAATACTCCAAATCAAGATTATGATTTTGTGCTTCCTCCTCCTAGTCCTACGTAGTAGCTTGTCCTGTTTCTTACCCACAGGTTTGGGTATCGTCAGAGCATCTCGTGAGGACTGGCCGGCCTATACATACTCGGCAACAAATGTTTTGGATTGAACAAATCAAGTATGGGCTTGATGGTTCAAGTCCATAGTCACGGGGAGACGATCGTGGAACACAGGTATGCATGAATCCGACAATAAAGTATCTGAAATACAACATTTGTTTGTTCAATTGTTAAACATTTGAATTTGAATGTTTAGGTCTAGGGTTTAAGTTCTTGTAACGGTATCATCTCTTACTTTATCACTTATTTTTCTGGTTCTTGTTGGGTTTTTCTCTGCCAGCTCTATAAAATACCTGAAACAAACTAGTGGATTTAATATAATTTTGAAGGAGTAGCTTGTTACTCATACTTGACTTTTACCTACCATTGTTTCTTCAAACAACCACATTTGAATCTTCTATCAATTGTATATATCTACTCTTTGATATGATATCTTCATAGCAAGGATATCAATCGGTACCATGAAAAAAATTGGAGCGTCGGCATTGATGTAGTACCGGCTCTCTGTAAGGAGTCGACTCTTTGTGTGCGGAGAAACTCTGTCAAACCAATGATGGGATCAAGCTAAAAGACTTTCTCCTCTCTCATCCATTACAAAGAGTCGGTGACACTAATGCACTAACAAAAGAATTTCGCCAACGCTTATTTGGTCTCTCTCTCCTCCTGTTCCCACCATCGTCGACATGGCCGAGTTTGGCACCGACGTTCAGATGTCCTTACTCTTAAGTTTATTGGGTGAACTTGAGAGCCCGTGAGCTTTTTTATCTCCTTGAGGTTAGAAGTATGAATTTCATCGGGTACATATGCACGAGTACTAGTGTGGATAAAGGTTAAGTTAAAATTAGTATAAGTTAGATTAGGATTTTAGTGTTGTCCTGTTGATAAAAATAAATATAATATCTTATCAGCTTTTAAACATATGGGAAAAAATCAATAATGTACCCTATATTATCACAAATGATCACTTTTTCATTATAATATTTGGAAACATCAGAAACTAAGCCCAAAATAAAAATAAATTATCAAAACATGTTATTTTTGCACCAAAAAGACTAGAATACACTTATTTGAGTTTGAAATTTCCAAAAAAATGTCATTGAATGCAAGTTCTTTTGATCACTTGGACAAACCTGAACGATAGTGACTTGATTTTCATTCTTTTTTATTTATTTTTTTGCATTTTTAAAATTTTATATTCAAGCGGTGTTTCTAGCATTTTGAAAATTTTGGTAAGGTTCTAATGATTTATTTTCGTTTCAAAGTTAGTTTCTGACGTTTTGGAATAATAAAGTGAAAAAAATGAAAACTCGTGATAATATGAGGTACATTACTGACTTTTTTTTCTAAATATATTAGAAATTGAACATCGGATTTTTTTTCTGTAAAAGAGAGCTTAATTTTTACCAGTAGATTCAATGAGGCTTAACAAAAATTGAGACAGACCCGATAGAAATTAAAGATAAACAAAAAAGAAAGCTCTAGCTAGGATTCGGACATTCATCATTGGGAAACGAAATCCACCAAAAAGTAGTGACTGATATATATATATTATGGGTTCAACTCTACACTTGTTATAAACCATTTCAAGTAAAATTGGAAGTTAGGAAGGAGTCCAATCTTTGCCGAAAGCATGAGATCAAGGACTGTGTCGTTTATCATAATTGTTTCACAAAGAACGATCGACTACGACATGTCAAACCTACCCACATGCATGCATGATTTATGGTTACACCCATGTATATAACTAACCTATCATTTGATGTATATCGACATATGAAAACTATTAATTCCTTAAAATGAAAATTAAGAATCTTTCATATCATTGAACTATTTACGGTCAAATAACACTGCGCAGGTATATATGTTGGTCGTGTGTGATCTAATATGCAAAATGGTCGAACGAGCTATGGATGATTCAAGAAGAGACACTAGCTGAAGATACGGAGTATAGGTGGATTTAAAAGTGTATAGGTACAATATGGTATACTTTTGTGCGGAAAAGTTTTATAAAATTGTAGAACTCTCAATTATCTTTGATTTGATATCTTATAAATCTAAATCAAAGTTCATTTTAAAAAGTTACGGTGATTTAAGATCTAATGCAGGTTTGACTCCCTTTTATTTTAAAATACTATTTTTTTTAACTCTAAACCCCTACGACACTTTCTAATCCATGATTGTTAGAGTCAAACTTATTTGAAAATTCAAATTATTGTACTTGGTTTTTTTCTTTTGTTTTCATTTTACTAACATACTGAGACTACCCTAATGGTTAAAGAGAATTACATTTTCCTTTGCTACAGGGAATCAAATCTAAATTTATCTCTCTCAAGTAGACGTGACAAGATTTGAGTACTAGTTAGTTGTATTATGTATGTCGGTAGTGTAAAATGATAATTTTATATTGATTGACCTTTCATAACTAAAATGTCAATCTTGTTAGTTAGTTTTACTGTACGTTTTATAAGTAGTTCTTTCTTCTCACTTTTATTTTATGTATGATTTTTATTCTTAATACTTTCTTTATGTGTTGAGTATACGTGGACTTCTTTAACACTCCTTGTACACGTTGGCTTCTTCAACACTCCTCCTATCACACGAGTTTTATCCCTTATGCACATGGCTCATAACGTGGTTGGATTTTTACATATGCACCAGAGTTAACATGAGGGTTGAGGTGAAAGGAGGCTCACAAGAGCATAAGTTTAAATTGATTAGCTCTGATATCATGTAAAACAGTCACTTATAGAAAATTGACGTTTTAGTTAAGAATATAAATCCTAAAGAACAAAAATAAGAAGAAAAAAAAAACCATTTCTAAATGCCAAAGTCATGTACAATTAACAAAGATTGATCTTATAGTTATAAAAAAGACTCATCTAACAGTGTAGAGACTTCTCGAAGTGGATAGAGACACATAAAGTAAGGTGCTAGAAGTAAGGAAAAGCATGTTGGTTCTTTCGGACAACAAAGAATTACAAGATGTCTACTACACTTAAAAGACTTCTAAAGATTGAAGGATTGGCTTAAAGAATGGAGAATTATCTAAAAGAGACAATAATGCCCTCCCAAGTTTTTTCACTGAGTGGGAATGTAGATGGAGAAGGTTCGTAAGATTTTGTTTAATGTTCTTCAAACAGAATGGAGTAGAAATTCCATATTGGAGGACATGGGTGCAATCTCATGAAAATCAAATGTGATAGTGAAATTGAAAACCATTCTTGTCATTTGGATTGCAATGTTTATTTATGAAAGGATGGTTTCAAACTTAAGTTTGAAAAGTTGACTAAACATTAGTATTTTTGAAGTTCCGACCTCGAGTATATATATATATTAATCTAATGACTACAATTAGTTTTCAATTTTTATATCTAAGGTTTTCATCTAAACTTTCCTCTCTCTTTTTTATCAGCTAAAAACGATATTTTTATAGATCAAAGCATGAAAAGATAATCCAAGATAATAAAAAACAAAGGGAAGATTAGCAAGAACAAAGATACATCACAATAAACCCGAAACATTCGATAAGGAATTAGGCTTTCAACTTCCAACTACTATTCACGATGAAAACTTATTTTTTTGAACATTTTGTCATATATATTATATATCAATCATGAAAATAAATATATTAAACTATTGATCAAACTAAGCAATATAGTAACATTACAGATTTTATAGGAACATTCCAGACTTCAAACTTGGTAGGACAATAATTTTGCAGTCAGCTTTGAATGAGCATAGCTCGTATACAGCATAGCAATTAGATCGGACCAAACAGCACACCAAGACCAATTAAGTATAACCTTAAAATCTTCGACTAAGAAAATCTATTAGTATTTGAGTTGTGTTATTTTGTTATTGTTTGCCTTGAGTTATCTCATATGTGTACGTCCTGATACGCTATTTGGTCATTCAAGATGAGAACTAGGTTATGAAACTTCCCCTATTTATGTTTATGTTTTTCTTTTACTCCATAGTGTTTGTGATTAATTTTTTTTATATGGCATAATAAAAATAATTATTCCAAATAATATGATTATGTTATCTTTATTATTCTACCTTTATTTTCTTTTGAGAATTTTAGCTTTTCGATTAATAAAACAGACATGATATTACCACATTTTTTAACCTATAAGACAAAATATATGTATATAAATTACCAAAATATTGTTATTTTCTAATAGAATCAATGGCTTCATTTACTTTAGGTCACTAAGTACTTTCACTGGAATGGACTATGTAAAAAGAAAAAAGAACATCGCCTATCATGTACATATATGTATAGCTCATTGGCCTCTAAATTTCAATATAAGACCCAAGAAAACAAAGCTATTATAATATGAACTGATTTTTTTTTTTATTTTAAAAATAATATATATTTATTTTCTAATCAAATTAAATCTGCCAGTTTCATATTTGACCGAGTTAACTTAAAGCAAGAATATCGGTCGACACTGAGAGAGCACTAAGAAGATAGAGTCAATGCTGATGAAAAACTTAAAGCATCAATGTTTTTACGGCACTAGTTCTCTGCAATGAGTCGATTCATTGCGTAAGGGAAACTCTGTCAAAACCAATGTAACCCTAACACATAGGCTTCTAATTAAAGCCAAAGACTTTTATTCTCTATCCATTAGTAAGAGTGGGCGCTAGCGATAAACTCTCAGAAATATTTTACCGGCGCTTATTTGGTCACTCTCTCCTCCTGGTCTTACCATCGTCGACGTAGTTGAGCTTGACAACGACAACCCGATATCCTTACTCTATCTATGTACACCAGCTACAAAAAAAAAATGTGGAGAGTAGATGGATAAGTTTACAATCTTGAAGACTCATTATAAATAATCAACACAAATCTACAATGACACAATCAAGGATCCATCACAATCATGTCAAATTAATGAGACATCAATCAGATACATGTATATGCATGTAGGATGAGAATGAAGGCAATGCCAAAATGGTGCCCTAGAGTGAAGGACTCTTGACCAAAACGCACACGATTTATTGCATGGTCGATCTTTGTGTGGGCACGTCCTAGTGATTTTAGCAGAAAAGGTTTAGACGTATAATCAAACGTAGCATGATCGGTTGCATAGGCATTTATTAACAGAAGTTCCGATAAAGGAAAAATATGTGGACCAGTTCTCTTTGTTTATGGCCAACAAGGGCCCAACGTACCCTTCTCAATTATTCTATGTTCCATTTTCTACATAAATGTCGTGCACTCGTTGTTTACTACTCAAATTCGTCGACCTAACTTCACCTCTCTTTAGCTATGTCCATTAATGATGTGAGGTTGATTTCTCTCTTTATTTTCAGTTCGGATACAAAGAGTGAGCATGAATAGTCTTGGATTGATTAGAGCACGATATGATTCTCTCGATATGAGTTGAATATATGTTAAGTCGATGTTGATCGGAGAAGTACGGGGGCCACCACCTTCACTAACGAAATTATCACATATATGGGGCTAAAATGATATTGGATATAGGATTTAATTAGCGGTTAAGATTATCATTTATATTAATAATTGTCAGACTAATTATACTTAGTGTGTTTTTAGTATTTTGAATCTCTCGATAAACATTCTTTATTTCTGTTTACGGATGTAGCGAGAATCGTCGATGTTGGTGGATCGCTAGCCACTTCGGGAGTGCCTCGACTAAATTCATCGTTGCCTCTCGGTCTGCCTGGCACACCATTCACCCTGTGCGGGATGCCCAGATCTGGGTCAGTCTGCTGGGAGTTTTCTTCCAACTCACTGGATCTCGGCCTCCTTGGTCTCCTTGCTACCCAAGGTCGGTTCCCCCTCAGGCCCCTCAGAAGGGTATCAACAGATAGGAAGCCATGGTGGACAGACAAGGAAGGATCAGATAGGAACTGAGCGCCGTCGTCCGGCCGTAGTGGGGTGCCAGTCCCCGAGGCGTGCTTGATAGTGGAGGATTTGTGTTGGGTTTATTGTTTTGTTGTATATTATATTTTGTTAGTACTTTGTTATTTATTGGTTTTGTTAGTATTGTGTCGGCGTCCGCCCGAAACGTTGGTCGGTGAGTTCGTAGGTGCGCTCTAATCCGCTAGATTATCCAGTTGCTAGTCCAGTCGTCGTGCATATAGTTCAGTAAGTCCAGTGCCGGCTAGTTTTTGGTGCTAGTTCATCTGGTTTTGGGTGCCAATTCATCTGGTTCTAAGGAACAGCGGGACTGGTTTTAGGTCCAATGTAGGCTTGGATAGGTGTCAGACTTGGTCTGACGTTATATCGTCGTTTCAACATTTCGAGTCCTTACATATAGGTCTAGTCTGGTCCGCTAGTACTAGAGAGCGTGAAGGCGTTTTTACTCTGTGCGAATAAAAATAAGTATGTATACTATCTGTAATATATAAAACTGATCGAAATCTTTTATCAAAAAAAAGAAGATCGGCACAAAATAGCACTGAGTTTAAAAATGTATAGAATACTATGGTACTGAGTAAAATATAGTTTAGTTTTAGTGTTAAAATATTTAAGACTACGAATTAATACAACATTTAAAGCATGCAAGTAGGACAAGATTTTCTGTTTGTTTGTTTAGAATAAAATACGCAATATAAATGAATTAAACCTTAAACTTCAGTTAATAAAAAAAAAAGTATTAAAACTCATCCCACCTAAAACTCAAATTGATAAGTAAAGATCTAAACTTAATATTTAAACTAGTGTTATGGTTACATCAATTTGATATGCGACTCTACAAGAAAAAAAAAACCAATAATGGATTACTTCATAACTAGTAGACTCAACTTGTTCCAAGAAGAAAAAAGTAGACTAAACTAATTTATGAAACTAGAAACTTCACTCTATGAATGGCATAAGTGTTACAATACATGAAGTGATGCTCCAACTTAAGGATTAGACATTTGATTTATAAAACTAAAATTAAGAACCAGAAAAATATAGATGATGACCCTTCAACAGAGGTGATTAGAGATGAGGAGAAGATGGTCTCTTTTGTAGCCCAAGGACAACCTGAAAGTAGGCTTTCCTATTTAAGGATTGGGCTCAGAGGCCCAACTTAAGTACTCAACTTAAGGAGTCATTAAGAAATTAAACTATATATGAAACCTGGAAGTATAACATTCAGACACTACTTCAGCTTCATCCACATGCTTCACAAGTCATAACACTTCAAGCTATAATCTGAACTCAAATATACTACAAAAGGCATTCTCATATTATGTTTCATATAGAAATTAAATTATATATGAAGTCAAAATTCCCATCTAGACTACACGAAAAGAATCAGCAATCTTCTTCAAATCCTTGTAGTTCCTCTTCCATTGAAGTCCTGCAAAATATAGCAATAGTGCATTGGCTAAACGGCCCTGACCCTATACATACCAAGTTAATTTCAAATCAAAATGCTAATACATACCATTTGCCGTTACATTAAACAAGTAGAGTCGATTCCCAGCTGCAGTTGCCGTGATGAGCACGTGCGGTGGCTCCAACTCGAACTGGTAATAAGTTCTTCCCAAATGCTCCGCCACTTCCATGCTTAACACCTTCCCTTCTACATTTTCTCCGATCACTTCTGGCCCAAATGCACTTATCACTTTCTCCGGTGGTCCAATTAGTTCAAGTTTAGCATCGTCACCAAGATCTTTCCACAACACATAAACAGATAATAATGATGTTAGATATAAGTAGAACAAAGTCTACCGTTAAATAGTTGGCTTTGTGAAACTTACTATCAGCGAATCTGAGAACAGGGGCAACAATGACAAACAAGCGTCCTTGCTTGGAGTTGGCGAATCTTAAGTCAATCTCCGTGCCACCAAGATCTGCAATCGATACCGGAACCTGTTGAGGAAATGACAGAACACCGAGATTATGTTCGTACTGATATTAATTTTTGTTTTGTTACTGTCTATTCAGGGACTTGAGATATGGAACGAAATGAGAAGCGCCTAACTGAGTAGGCAGAGAGTTTTGAGGATTACCTCTTCCCATTGTTGAGGTACTTTAAAGGAGTAAGGGATGATAGGACTCCACCCCACACCGTGCCCTCCGGATTTTTCATCTGGTCTGCGGTACGTCCTCCAACCTGTCTGAGCATACTTTTCCTCGTAAAGGTGACCATTCTCCACACAAAAAATAAAATGAAACCATTGAATATAAACTACTGGGTTTGGCCTGGAGGTCAAGTAGGCTCCCGATGTTGTTGAATGATGTGTTAGTTGCGTTGTTAGTGTGAGTGTTAGAATTTGTTAGTAAATTGTTCTAGTATGGTTGCTAAACAGTATGCGAGCTATGCTCATTCATATATATTCAATCTCTGGTGCCAATATAGCTAATATCTCAGTGAAACTAATTTACATTATGAATCCAATTAGTACCACATGAGGATAAGGTTTATATGCTTGCTACAAGAGCATTAGATCAACTATACCTTGTCTTAGATTCTTAAGGTAGGCCAAAACAGAACATGTACATAAGTAAAATGTTACAATTTAGTGTTCCAATCCATTAAGAACTAAGTTTTCTCAGTCCCTTCTTCCTAAAACTAAGCAAAACAAGAACTCAAACTTCAATTCCAAATGTCTATTTCTCCATTTTTTTTTCTTGTTTTTTTTTTTTCCATTCAAATCCCTATAATATACAACAATACTGGGGTTAATTTCTCAACAGAAACAATAGTAAAAATTTGCAGTTGCCACAAAAAGGAAATTAATAATCTTGAAAAACAAAAACAAACCAACCTTGTTCATCAGGTTCAGAGAGACCAGGAATCCTCCCAGCAACAAGGCCCTGCTTGACAACAGCCAATCCCTCTCCTGAAAATCCCAGAACAGTTGAAGAAATTAAGGAAATCCCAGAAACCAGAGCTGTTCTTCTCTTCAAAACCCCATCAGAGACACAATCTTGTCTTTCTCCAACTTGAGCACTACAAGCTCTTGTTCTTGAGAGCCCAATCCTCTGATGACATCTCCAGGAAAAGCTGCAGCAACCAAATATTGCAGTTCCCATTTAATCCCTCTAAGAGCTTCAGAGGAACAATGACGAAAATGGTTTCTAAGCTCTTCTTGACAGCTTTATTGTAGTTTCATGTTATAGTTGATTTGAAGTAGAAGAATGTAGAATCATGAGGCCCTTAAAGATTTGTTTTTTCTTTTCGTTTTTTTTTCCAATATTGTGTGGATGTGGTGTCACAGTTTTGCCAATGCTTCCGATTCTTTCTTGATAGATATTCCTTCCTAGCCTGCCACGTAGTTAGGAATTTCTAAGGCTTACTTGTATAGATGGAAATAGTTGAATTAATTAGTTTTAAATTATTAGGATTTATTTGACTTCCTAATCATTTTTTATACATAAGCTAAAGTTTATTTGAGTTTAACAATCAAATTGATTTTAAAAATAATAAAGCTCGATCAAATCTAGGTAGGAGCGGAGAATGGAAGCGGGACAAAAAAAAAAGGGCCATTGAGATAGTCATTTGGAGAGATTAAACATCTCCAAATATATACGTTTATCTATTGGTTGATGTGTCTTATAAAAGAGACAGATTGATTGGAATGAACTTTCAAAGGCTTGGGAGAAATAGAGTAGGCGCGCAGAGACGAAGCTAGAGAAGATCGGTGCGTCCATGGCGGCATTGCGTTGGAGATCGGAGAGACAGGCCGTGGGTTTCGAGATCAGAAGAGATACAAGAGTCAAGCGCTTGATCGCTAGCAGGATCTCGTGTGATCGTCTGATGGCGGTGACAATTCGGTGGAAATGGTAGTCCAGTGGAAGAAAAGGATTGCGAAGTGTCCCCCAAATAATTCACATTCTGAAAACACGAACGATAAACAACTCAATGTTTGAAAACATGCTACGAGTTGTCTTATCAATGATACATGTTACCCTTTAGTTTAGAGTATAAAAGGACAAAATTACCCTCATGACTAAAAAAAAGGAAAAATAGCCTTAGGTCACAATTTTTTTAATAAAAATATATATGATAATGTCATGCAATGTCATGCTGACATCATCAACCTTGTGAAGCTTTGGGATCCTCGGATCAGCTATATTGACCAATCTTGAATCCGGCCGACCAAGCTTATATATGTCGATGAGATCTGGTGCTGTCAGCGTCATCTTTTCCGACTGGAGGTTCCCGACGATTCTTCACCGGACATCGAGCAACACAGAGAGGGAGCGATCTTCTCTTGGATCGGCTGGCAGAGGCGGACCAGATTTTCTGCCGAAGAGCTTTGCCTTCACTTTACTCCCTGAGCCAGTGACGTAAATAAAACTCACCCAATAAATCAAGTAAATTCACCCACGATACGACAGTGAACCGATCAAGTAATACGGGCTTTGTAAACAAAGACCCGGGATATCGAATCCGTGGGAATTAATAGATACCAATTCTATTTTAATCTTGTATTGAATAAACTCGGATCTTTTGTAAAAAGGGGTTTTAAGATTGTTTGGTAACCAAAACGTGCAGCGGAATACGCGACACGACAGCGAATTTAATTAAAAGCAAATGACAGAAATAAGTTTGAGCACACACGATGTTGATGTTCAAAAGAGAGGAATACTAGAGTCGCCGGGTTCATAGGGACGCACG